>JAJQXH010000086.1:2805000-2902500 GCA_022343465.1 Oscheius sp. G VE-2021 | reverse complement strand
GCTGGTGGGGGGATCCAGAATTCTCTCTTTTCTGACAAGACACGAAAACTGAAATTCAGTTTGTTTGAATCATGTTATTTACTCACACACACACTTACACACATACATTCACAAACAAATAAACATTCATTCATTCACTCTCACGGGCTCACTCATTTGCTTACTATTTCACTCACTTACACAAACTCCTTGACTCTCTCTCTCTCTCTCTCTCTCTCTCTCACACACACACACACACACACACACACACACACACACACACACACACACACACACACCACACACACACGCGCGTAATAGAAAGGTGAGAGAGAAAGAGAGAAATACTCACCCCGGTGTTAAACCTGTCGTCAATTACAATACAAAGGTTCAAATCTTCTTCGGCTGACCGCGCTTTCACGTGAAATCTGTTGGCCTCAACAAAAGAATTTATGCTTTTCGACGTCTGTCGAAGACGGCAGAGTGACCTAGCACACATCTGAAAAGAAACTTTTTTTTAAACAATTTACAATTAGGCATATAAATTTTAAAAAGGCCAGCCTTTTTGATAACTTGATAAATAAGTTCATTGGGCAGCGATTTCAGACTGGGCATCCTTTTTCGTTTGATTAAGAAAGAAATAGGAGAGAGCGAAAGGTTTGGAAAATTATGTTTATAAACATAATGTTTTCAAAAAGCAACCAAAACTCTAAAAAGCTAAGGAAATCAATAGCCTTTGTTTATTGACTACTAGGAAAAAGCCTAGTAGAGTAGAAAAAAGCCCAAATGACTGATTTTGGCTTTGGAAAGCAGGAAAAATCTGGGTTACTGGAAAATCTGGGTTATAGGATTACTGTATCTAAGGAAAAAATTGTAATGCCTTTATAATGCACAAATTTGCGACGATTACTGTAAGAAATCTCATGGATTACTGTAAGAAATCTCAAACCGCCGCCGATGTCTTCATTTTTTCTCTCAATACATTTCTTATTTTTGCATATTTATGTTAAAATCAATAAACCCTCATGTCTCGTAATAATTTTAATAAAATAAATATATTTTAATTTTGCCGCATACTATTTTCACGTAAATTTCTGTTTCGCTGCGGAACTCAAAATACCGCCAGGGCGCCCGCTGTTTACGGCGTAAAGATGTTCGTTGACTTCTATATTTTTTAAGACTTTGTTTTTTATGCTGTATGCGTTTATTTTGTTGTAAAAAGTATGTAAATTAGTCAAATAAAATATAAAATAATGAAATTACAAGAAAAAATTTCGATTTATCTTCAATTTCGGCCGTTTTTGATGTTTTCAATTTGTCGGTTCCTTATCGTCAGATTTCTGCTTATTTCAACCTTTTTGACATTGAATATTGTTTTATTGTATCTTTTAATCGTCTAAATAATGATTTATCATCCAGAAATCATTTTGTTTGATCATAACTGTATCTTTGTCGAAAGCTCGCTTTTTGGCTCTCTGCGTCTCTAACCTCACCCTTTCTCTCTGATTCTTCTATTTTCAGTCAGTTAGACTCCTCCCGTGGAACAGGACTACCAGCTGCGGAATTGCGACTGCTGCCACGAGGAACACGGTAGGTTAATTTCATTCGCTAGGCGTCGGCTGAGAAGACGGATGAGGAGAAGAAGCGCGCTACCACCCTTGGATACTAGCCCTCCTGATCTTTTGACACTTTGTTTTGTACATAATTCTGTTGGAATTTAGAATGTAATTCGCCCATTAATAAAGTATCAGACGCCTTCTTTTTATTTTGATAATGACTGTGTTTTAAACACTTTATACCTTGTATTTTGTTGTATTAATTGTTTAATTCTGCTTATTTTCAGCACTTCCGTAGTTTCGAGACATGGCCGACTGTGAGTTTATTTCTATTTGATGGAGAAACTTGACTAGAAGCCATGAAATGATGGTTTTATGAATCCCGGCGCGAAGATTTCAAGACTTTTTAGAATCGATATTTATCCCATGACCATGCACCAGTCGGCATTTCTTTCAAAAATCGTGCGGCAATCGTCTGTTTTCTTTTTTTTTTTAAATCATGCGGCAATCGATGTTTTATCCCAAAAACCATGCACCATTCGGCATTTCTTCCAAAAATCGTGCGGCAATCGATATTTGCTTCAAAACCATGCAGCAAACGACATTTTCTCCAATAATCCTATTCTTTCCAGTTCAAGCCGTCCCTCCTTCGACCACCGCTCCTGCCGATGAGAACTACCAGGCGACCGTCGTCCACATTCCGACTGGCGTCGTCGAGCAGGGTACGTTGAAAAAACCGTGCGGCAATCGGTGTTTCTTTATAAAAACCATGCGGCAGTTGGCATTTCCTTCCAAAAAGCGTGCAGAAATCTGCATTTTATCCTAAAAACCCTGCGGCCTGGGCTCTTTTGTCTTCAATTATTTCCATTAATCCAATTCTTTTCAGTCCCTCCTCCGGCCGTCGCTGCTGCAATAGTCACCTACGGCCACGTGCCCGCCGTGGCTCCCGTGACCAGCTCCCCCGTGTCGTTCCCACAGACCGGACGCAGCGTGTCCTTGTTCGCTATGGCCTGCAACATAGATGTCGCCGCTCCCGTGGCTTCGATCGTCCAGGAGCTCCCTTCCGTCAGCTGCTATATCCAACAGGGTGTCGAAGACCCGGGTACGTCAAAAACCGTGCGGCAAACGTTCAAAAAACCGTCCAACAAAAATCCGGAGAAATTAGTGGTAGTCACAAAAACCGGCAAACGACATTTTGAGCAAACATTATGCTACAATTGACGTTTTCTTCAACCTTTGAAGCAATCGATATTTCTCTCAAAAACCGCGCGGAAAAGGTCTTTTTTCAAATTATCTTGTGGCTGATCGAATTCCTAGAATTTCCGCCCTGATTCTTAAAATTTAAAATTTCTAAATTCAGGCAACTTCCTCACGCTCTTCGAATGGCAGCCGAACAAAGCCATTGTCTCCAGCCAACTGAAGCCCATCCAGGTAAAATTAAAACAGGTTCTTTTGTAGTTACTATACATTTAGGTGGCGGAGTTCACCTGGAAAGAACAGGAAAATGGCGTTGGAGAGTATACAGTGCACCCGCCCAAGGAAATGCCATTTGAGGAGCCCGGAGTGAAAGAATGGAGGAATGAAATGCTGAAGTTCGAAAATCCATTCCGTATGGAGGAGGAGGAAGGACCGCTCAACGTCATGGCTTTGGTGTGTTTATGCGTTTTTTTAGTTGAATTATCTTTTAAGCCGAAGGAATACGACACGATGAAAAGGGAGCCACCGCAGACCAGTTATCAAGTGGAATTGATAAAGGACGATGTGAGGAAAAGCCTTCGCATGAAAAAAATTTCCGGGAAGAAGCAGAGACGCCTGATTTTGAGTAAGCCCGACGTTATTCTGATAGTAGTTTTCATTTTAGTCGAGGATGTCCAGACAAGTGAGCTGCCTCTGAGGCTCTCTGAGACTACTCCGACGAAGTCACCGACTGCTGATGGTTTTCGCAAGGTATGCTTAAAATACTTTTTTTTTAAAATTTTTTTCAGAGCATTCTTTCGGATCTTGCTGCTCTGTTGGAGAATAACACGGTTTTCCGCTTTGACCAGGAACATTTTTTTTATGGTGACGGTTGGTTGAAAATGTCTCTTCAAACATTATTGCTTAAAACATTTAATTAGACAAAAAATGCTGGAAATGCGAAACCGGGATCGTAGACAAACCGAAACCCTTGTTTTTGCTTTTTTTGACATCAAAGTTTGTCTATCTTTGTCGTTAACCAAAGCCCGGAATGTCTTGTAAAATGTAGAGAAAGTGGGCTTTTCTGTTTCGGTTGAATTTTACAGTTTACCTTGTTGCAACATTTAAGATTTCAACATAAAAGACAAAAGTCCCGATTGACTTTTTACATTCGTTACATCAGTCGGCTGGCACAAATGGTCGCATTCCCGTCAAAAAAAAACAAAAAAAAACCGCGGTGTCCAAAAATTCGTTCCTAAATTCGAGGTACCGTCTTTACTCATCACAAAACACAATGGGCAAGAGAGACAGCTTTCTGGTCAACTATTACAATAACTCGATTACAGTAGCAAAAAGGAACATTTAGTCCTTTAAACCTTTAAAGGGACAGGGAGGCTTTCATAAGTGTGGCTTTTGAATGCGTAGATCAAGCAATGTATAATTGTTTGGGTCAAAAATACCTCGTTAATCATATATCGAGGTTCAAAGGGCGAAATATGGCATTTGTAGATGACGGTTCTGCTTTTACGCGATTCAAATTTGGCCAAGATTCTTCGCCGTGTCAGAGAGCGCAGCCCGCTGCTGGGACCAGTGGCGGATCAGCGGCAACGCCGGTAGTGGTCTAGCCTGCGACTGCAGGCGACGAGCTATGGAAAATGAAACACGAAAATCCCTCTGACTGGCCCTTCAAACTCTCCTAATCTCCTCATTTTAGCGTGTCGAACCGAGACGCCGAAGCCCTGGGTTCCGCCTGTCGTGAGAGAGGCCGAGAGCCGTCTGGCCGCCGACGACTCGCTGAACCACGAGTACCTGCCCGTGCCCGGCTTCGAGCCCTTCACCAAGGCCGCCACCGAACTCCTCCTCGGTCCCGACTGCACCGCCGTCAAAGAGGGACGCGTGAGTTTCTACTTTTTTCACGTTTTTAAACCGTTTTTCTCAAGTTTTTACCAGATTTTTCACTATTTACAACTGATTTTCCTATTTTATTCCCGTTGAAATCATCATTTTCCTTCTAAAATAGAGGGTTTCAGACCGTTGGAGTGCAGTGCCTCTCGGGAACGGGATCTCTCCGCGCCGGCGCAGAATTCCTCACGAAGATTCTGAAGATGGACACCGTCTACGTGAGCAACCCCACTTGGTGTGTTTTGACTCTGAATTCTAATGAGAAATTAGGGTTTTAGCCCGGATAGGGCAAACCAGGATAGAAAGTGTTTAAAAAAAGGATGAAATGAAGGCAATTTACAGGGACAACCACAAGATGGTCTTCAAGAGCGCCGGCTTCACCTCCATCTACGACTACAAGTACTACGACTCGAAGGCCAACCGAGTGACCATCGAGCAGATGGTGGCCGATTTGGAGGCGGCCCCCGAGAGGTACGGTAGGATTCCAGGGAGAGATACGGTAGCTTGGTGGCCTGAGGTCGACATAAAAAAGCGGCCTAAAGTCGTCGGAAAAGCGGAAAGCGGCCTGAGGTCACCAGAAAAAGCGGAAGCGGCCTGAGGTCGTCAGAAAAAAGCAGAAGCAGCCTGAGGTCGCCATAAACAAAGGAAAGCGGCCTTAGGTTGTCAGAAAAAGCGGAAAGCGGCCTGAGGTTGCCAGAAAAGCGGAAAGCGTCCTGAGGTTGCCAGAAAAGCGGATCAGATTCGGATTGTACAGAAAACATATATCAATCTATTCTTTTCAGATCCGCCGTAGTTCTCCACGGCTACGCTCACAACCCCACCGGCATGGACCCCACCCGGGTCGAGTGGAAGCAGATCGCCGCCGTGATAAAGCGGCGCAACCTCCTCACCTTCTTCGACATCACCTACCAGGGATTTGCATCCGGCGACCCGAACGCCGACGCCTGGGCCATCCGCTACTTTGTCGACCAGGGACTGGAACTGGTGGTTGCGCAGTCCTTCGCCAAGAACTTTGGCCTATACAGTAAGGTTCTGGCGTTAGATGCTAATTAAGCACCACTGAATTTTAGACGACGAGAGTTTGGGAAATCTGACGATGGTGGTGTCGGACGCGAAAGTGCTGGAGGGAGTGAAGACGCAGATGTCGCTGATCATCAGGGCCAACTGGTCTAACCCGCCCAGCCACGGAGCCAGGATTGTCCATATGGTCCTCACCGACCCGGCGCTCAGGAAGCAGTGGCACGAGTGCATTCAGGTGAGAGAGACGCAGAAGGATAGAGAGGTTAAATACGCAGAGGGAAGAGAGGCTAGAGACACAGAGGAAGAGAGAGATTAGAGACACAGAGAGACAGAGAGTGTCAGATGAGCAGGGTTGTCAGAGACACAGACTGAATCCCCATTTTCAGGCCATGTCCAGCACAATCAAGCTGATGAGGGCGGCGCTGCAACAGCACCTGGAGACGCTGAGAACCCCAGGCTCCTGGGAGCACATCACCAAACAGATTGGACTCTTCAGCTACACCGGCCTCACCGGTACGTCTCTCTCTCTCTCTCTCTCTCTCTCTCTCTCTCTCTCTCCTAGACCTCTCTCAATCCACCCCATTTCAGCAGAGCAGGTGGATCATCTGGTGATGAAGCACAAGGTCTTCCTGCTGAAGGACGGCCGGATGAACATCTACGGTCTCAACCCGAAGAATATGGAATACGTGGCGAAGGCCTTCGACGACGCCGTGAGGAATGTGAAGATCAGCCTCTGAGCCACGCAGGATGCCACGAGAAGAATACCCCACATGCCTTAATCTCTCTTGTAAATTGTCGCATACTGGTGTAGCTAGTAAATCAGGCATTCTTACGTTGCTTTTATGTTGGGGGGGGGGGGGGGTGGTTGGAGTGGTTTTTTCATTTTCAAACATTCCATTCAGATGCCATTTATTTGGGACCTCTCCGAATTTGTCGACCTAAACTGGCTATTAACATTAAAAAACATCATTTATTTCTTATCCTGCCGCGGTTTTCCTCTCACTACATTTCTCGCTTCGCCTGGACGAACATTCCACCCCGGGCCGGCCCTGTTCTCAAATTCTGAGCCACCCTTGCCTAGAATGTTCAACACATTCGATAATACCGCCACGTCGCCCGCTGTTTACGGCATAAAGATGGAGGGTTCGTTGACTTTTATAGGCCTGAATTCATTTTTTAAACCGTTTTCTAGTGTTGCATACGTTTACTTTGTAATAAAAGTGTGCAAATTAATTAAATAAAATATTAAATTATGAAATAACAAGAATATATTTCGATTTATCTTCATTTTCGGCCGTTTTTGAGGTTTTTGTCTTATCGGTTCTCTTCGTTAAATTTCTATCTGTTTTGAGCTTTTTTAGGGCTTTTTTAGGGCCTCGAAAGACGTCGTGGCGACGTGCGACTGCTGCGGACCCTCGCCTGTGGTCCATTCCATCGGTCAGTCCTGCCGTTTATTTTGCCTACTCTACCAAAAAAAGCCTAAAATCACAAAATCGATGCTCAAAAATGAGGAAGAATGGGGAGGCTGTAGGGAAATGTAGGGTTTTGTTGTTCTTGTCGAGAAAATGACGATTTTTGAATACAGCACCTCATTTTTAGGCATCTACCCGCAAAACCCGGAACTGGACCGAGTGAGGCAGGAAAAGGAGGCAGTGGAGGAGGCACTGAAGCGAAAGGAGGAGGAGCTACGGGAGATGGAGAGCCGGTTGGAGGCTTCGACGGCGGAGGCTGCCAGGCAGCTGGAAGCCAAGGAGAACGTCCTCGAGACGACATTGGCCTCACTGAGAGTGGCCACGAGGGAATTAGCTGAGGAGAAAGAGACCGTGGCCAGGATGAGGGCCGAGAACAGGGAGGCAGAGGGACTACTGGGAGAGATCCTGGCCGACCATCAGAGGAGACTGCTCGGCTGGGAGGGACAAGTCGATGGGTTGAAGAGGGCCCTCGCTGACGAGAAGAGGGAGAATGAGGTTTTATGGTGAGGAGAGAGAGGGCAGACAGGTAGACACATAGAGAGATGGAGAAGCAAGAGACAGGCAGACAGTCACAGAGAGAGATGGAGAAAAAAGCCGCTTTACCGCTTTCAACCAAAGGCCGCTTAACGGATTTAGATAGGCACATAAATACAGAGAAAGAGACGCTTTGACATGAGATATTTCCAGTGCCTCCATACTCAATCTGACGGTTCTTCTGAGGAACACCGCCTCTCCGGATTCCCTTACTCCTATCCAAGGTATAACCGCTGCTGTATTCTAATTTTGAGGTGTTTTTTTAGACATTTTCCACGCCGCCCAGGAGACCGCTTCTGGTGATCCTGAGCCTAGGTACTTCTTTTTTCACGATTTTTGGGTTTACTTAACTATTTTTTAAATTAGCCCATTTGGTCTATTTCAGACGAATTGGTAGTCAAGTACCCGCTGATGGAGGATAGACTGCTGCCGTCGAAGGAGCCGTCTCAGACGAGGAAGGAGGAGGCCTCGAAGAGGCTCGTCTCAATCGGCGTCTGGAAGGAGGGAATCGTTGAGGAGAACAACAATTCGGAGGAGTGGGTGACCTACCAGACCTGTAAAATGAGGGGAAGAGCCTTTAAAGCGATAATGCAGTGGCAATTAAAAGCCGCTTTTTGGTAATTAAAAATTAAAAGCCGCTTTTTGTAATTAAAAATTAAAAGCCGCTTTTTGTAATTAAAAATTAAAGCCGCTTTTTGTAATTAAAAATTAATAGCCGCTTTTTTGTAATTAAAAATTAAAAGCCGCTTTTTGTAATTAAAAATTAAAGCCGCTTTTTAGTAATTAAAAATCAAAAGCCGTTTTTTGTAGTTAAAAATTAATAGCCGCTTTTTGGTAATTAAAAATTAAAAGCCGCTTTTTGGCAATTAAAACTAAAAAAATAAAAATTGATCTACCAGTTCTTTAAATTGCGCATCCGACAGTCCTTTAATATGCAGACCTTTAAAAAATTAATCCACCAGTCCTTCTTTAAATTGACCAATTAGTCCTTTAAATTGATCTACCGGTCTTTTAAATCCATAAATCTCAATTTCAGGGCCCCTGTTGGACAGAAGAGCTACCCGCAGCGCCTCGCCGAGGCTGAGAAGGACAAGGCGTCGGCTGAGAAGACGGACGAGGGGAAGAAGCGCGATACCACCCTTTGATACTACCCCTCCTGATCTTTTGACACTTTGTTTTGTACATATTCGTGGTTGAGTGTAATTCGGCCCCTAATAAAGTATCAGACGCCTTCCTTTTATTTTGATAATGACTGTGTTTTAAACACTTTATATCTTGCATTTTGTTGTATTAATTGTTCAATTCTGCTTATTTTCAGCACCCTCGTAGTTTCGACATGCCCGACTGTGAGTTTATTTTGTTATTTTCGAAGAAACTTGGCTAGTAGCCGTGAAAATGCTGGTTTTATCGGTCCCAACACGAGATTTTCAAGGCGCTGATTTCATAAACCATGCGGCAATCTGCAGTTATTCCAAAAACCGTGCGGCAATGAACATGTTAAAAAAAATTCATTGCTCACAAAAAAAATGCATTGCTCTGTTTAAAAAACCGCGCTGCTATCTGCGTTTTTGCCAAACCGTGCGGCAATCGTCATTTCTTCCAAAACTACGCGGCAATCTGAATTTTCTCGCGAAAACCATGCACCAAGCGGCAGTTCTTCCAAAAAACACCTTTTCGTGTTGGGACCATTGAAATCAGATGCTTTTTTGACATATTACCAGTAACACAGAAGAATTCAGTGTTATTTTATAAATTGCTTTGTTCAGATTCCGACGACGGCTGGGGCTCCCCTGTGGAGAGGACCCCTGCCCTGCCCCCCATCGCCGAGCACCTGCCCGTGGCGGACCCCGTCGAGAGTCCCGTGGCGCCGCAGCAGGAGCCGCCGGAGGTCCTCCGTTCCGTGTTCGGCGAGGAGATCGCCGTGAGGAGCTCCCCCGTGCCCATCCCGCAGACCGGAAGCAGCGTCTCCGTCTTCGCCGAGGCCTGCAACAGAGAAGTCGGCGCTCCCGTGGCCGCTTCGATCGTCCAGGACGTCTTCGAACAGTGTACGCCTAAAACCATGCTCCAATCGATATTTCCCGCAAAAACCATGCGGCAAATGGCATTTCGTCTAGAAAAAAGCGTGCGGCATTCGGCGTCTTTCCGTTAAAAACGATGTATCAATCGATATTTCTCTTAAAACCATGCTCCAATCGATATTTACCGCAAAAACCATGCGGCAGTTGGCATTTCCTCCCAAAAAGCGCGCGGCAATGGGCGTTTCGTCTAAAAATCGTGCGGCAATCCATATTTCCTACGAAAACCATGCGGAAATCTGCAGTTCCACCAAAACCCGCGCTCCAATCACCAGTTCTTCCATTAATCCTATTCATTCCAGTTAAAGTCGCCCCTCCTTCGGCCACCGCTGCTGCCGATGAGATCTACGGCCAGACTGCCGCCGTCGAGCAGAGTACGTTGAAAAACCGTGCGGCAACTGCTGTTTCACTCGTAAACCGTGCGGCAATCGATATGTTATCTAAAAAGCGTGCGGCAATCGATATGTACTCCAAAACCATGCAGCAAACGACATTTTCTCCAATAATCCTATTCTTTCCAGTTCAAGTCGCCCCTCCTTCGACCACCGCTGCTGCCGATGAGATCTTCCAGGCGACCGTCGTCCCCATCCCCGCGGGAGTCGTCGAAGAACAGGGTACGTTGAAAAAACCGTGCGGTAATCGGTGTTTCTTTATAAAAACCATGCGGCAGTTGGCATTTCCTCCCAAAAGCGTGTGGAAATCTACATTTTCTCCGAAAACCGTGCGGCATTCGGCATTCCTTCCAATAATCCAATTCTTTCCAGTTCAAGTCGTCCCTCCTCTGGCCACCGCTGCTGCCAATGTGATCTACGGCCAGACGGCCGCCGTCAACTCCGTCCTGCCGGGTCTCGCCGAGAAGGGTACGTCAAAAACCATGCGGCAATTTTCTTATTCTTTGAAAAAAGCGTGCGGCAATCGGCATTTCTTCGAAAAAACCGCGCGGCAATCGGATGTTGTTTTGTCTACAATTCCTTCCAACAATCCAATTCTTTCCAGTTGACGTCGCCTCTCCCTCGGCGACCGCTGCTGGCAGCTTGACTGACGGCCTCGCCGCCGATGCCGCCCTGCTTTCGACCTGTGCCGATATCGGTGCATAATTCTAATTTATCCGTTCTCCTGGCTAAAACCGCGCACCAGTTGCTAATTCGTACAAAAACGCGTGTTAAAATCCGCTTTCCTCCTTTAAAAAAATCTTATTTCAACCATATGGCATTCGGTATTTCTTCAATTATTCCAATATTTCAGTTCATAAGGCTGTCCACAAACAGGCCGCTGGAGACGCGATGGGGCAAGCCGTGGCCCAGGAGTCCGTCCAGAACGTCCTCGGAAACAGCGCGCATCGAGGTTTCTTTTTTATTCTTTTTTTCTCTAATTTTTATTTTTTTTAAACTTTTTAAAAAATTAGTTAAATAAAATGATCGTTTAAATAAAATAAAATTATTAAAACCCCTTATTTTAGCTGACGCGTTGACGGCTTTCGCGATGAAGGGACTGCTTCAGGTGATCGAAGCTGCCGGAAAGGTTTGTTCATTTTTTAAATTTCTTAATTTAATTTTATTTAAAAGTTTTTTTGGATGTTTGTTTAAATATTTTTAAAAAAATTAGTAATCAACTTAAATTCTTAAATTTCTGCTTTCAGAAGGCTGCCGAGGTTCTGGCCGAGTTGCCCCAGATTGGCGACTACTGAAGGCCACCGCCGTCTACTTGTTTATGAATTTGTCCGGTTGTTGAAATCATAATAAATGTTTAATCAAGTGATTTTTTTTGGGGTGAGTGACTTTGCACGATTTCTAGCCATAAATGCAGTTTTCGCATGCAATTACGATGAATATTTATAGTTTCGGGACCTTCAAATTGGAAAATCGATAAATTTGACGATCGATTGATTAAAAAACACTCGTGGAACCTGCACATCTAACTACGTTTATTAATTTTTCGCAAAATAGTACGGTAGTTCTGCACCGAAATCGATTGAAAAACTGTTTTCTACTGAAATCGATCGATCGATTTTCTCCATTTTTGGTTAAATAATCATTTTTAATATTTTTATTGTGTAAGGACCCATTTTTTAACCTTCAATTGGTAGAAAACAAGCCAATTTGATCGATTTATCAACAAAATCTTGTAAAAGTCAATTTTTGTACCTTCTTCGTTTACCCGAAAATGTTTCACGCCTACGTACCATATTTTCGTTCAAACGATCAATGGAAAATTTACTGTAGTTTGTATTTTATTTCCTGTTTATTTCGTTTAAAATGTATTATTCTTCGCGTTTTCAGCTCCAGATGTCATTTGCACTAATATACCTACCCCCTGGCAGCGATTCACCTTCATTAATTGATTATACAGTAAGTTTAAATATCGATTTTTGATTTTTGCTCGGAAAAAATCGGCGAAAATCGATAAAATTCAGGTTTCGCATAATTTCGTCTGCCACGTGTCCCGCTCCTTCGGCGATTTGGCTTCCTTTGCCAAAACATGTGCAAGGAAAGTGGATGGAGGGGGAGAAGCACCACGAGAACAGGTGATTTTTGGAGCCAATTTAAAGGTTACTGTAGGATTTCCATCGATAATCCTTTTATTCAGTTCAATTATTGATTTATCGGTCAATTTTTCATGAAAATATTGTAATTTTTGGTTTTTAGAGCCACCCGGAAGGAGGAGGAGAGCAGCCTTTCGACCTCTTCTCCAATGAGGTATTTTATTTTATTTTTCGCCGGAAAACATTCTTTTTTATTCAAATTTAATTTTAATTAAAATGTTATTAAATTTTATTTTCAGGTCACTCCCTCGCCATTCGCCCGGCAAAAGTCGCCCCGGAGGGAGAAGACGCCCTGCTCTCCCAGAAATGAGGTAAAAAGCGGCTTTTTCCTCAATTAAAAGCGTGATTTTCCAGTGCATCGACGTGGATTCTGGAGAGGAAAGCGGGGAGGAGAGCGGACGCACCGTAGAATTGGAGGAGGAAGAGGGGGAGGAGGACATTCTGGAGCCAGAAGAAGAGGGAAATGTGGGAATTATTTACTGTTCAGTGGGGTCGGACCGCTTTTTGTCAACCAAAGGCCGCTTTGACCACTTTCTGGCGATCTCGTACGGGTGTGAAAATCGCGGCGCTACGATGTCATCCAAGCATAGTTTTCTGCGTCTTTTCAGGCGGGAACGTTGAAAATTCAAATGTGAAGTTCAAAAAGTCGATAAACCGATGGATTGTACGGGCGCGTAAACACCGTGCAGGTAGATCGTTAAAAAGCCGGTTATCCACAGGTGCCTCTCGCCTGGAATGGTCAAAAATGGCATTTCAGATGCAGATTTCTCCAAAATGACGCACCAAACTATATTTTCTAATATAATTTTTCAAGCTTTTTACATGAAATTACGCCTGAATTCCGAAAGAAAAAGAAAAGATGAAGGCTAATTGAGGCTTTTCAATATTTTGTTGGTTCAGGTACCCGAGTCGGTCGTCCGGAGCTCCCAAGAAACCAACGGATACGTCGAAGTGGTTGAGATCAGCAGCGACGACGATGGGGAAGAAATGGAGGAGGTCTTCAGCCAGAGAGAAGAAGAAAAAGAAGAAGAAGAAGAAGAGGGAGGAGAAGAAGAATCCACGGCGGAGGAGGAGGGTTTCGAGGACAGGGGGAGTGCTTCTGAAGAGGAGTCGGAAGAGACGGCGGACGTCGACAAGATTATGGGGGAGATACTGGCCCGATATGAGATCTGCAAGGAGAGGGAGGTGAGAGAGAGAGAGAGAGAGAAAGAGAGAGAGAGAGAGAGAGAAGAGAGAGAAAAATGACCCAATTTGTAGATCAATGAGAGGAACGATGACGTCAAGGTGCTGGAGGCGGTCGACTTTTTCTGCCAGCTGGAGGGACCGGACCTGGAATCCATCTGTGTGAGGGGGCTGCACACATATACATACGCAATTAACAGCCGCGTTTGGCAACCAAAGGCCGCTTGACCAACTTTTGGCAATTAATGCCGCTTTTCCCCTAATCAAATACGCTTTTTGCAATCAAACGCCGCTTTTTTTACAATTAAAAGCCACTTTTGGCAATTAAAAACTTAAAGCCGCTTGACCTGTTTTTTGTATGGTTCCCTAACTTTCCTCATTTCAGAGAGACGGAGAGCTGACGAACGAGGAGGACAACGAAGAAGTGGAGGAGAGGACTCCCAAGGGGGTAATTCTCTCTCTCTCTCTCTCTCTCTCTCTTTGAATCCCTCTATTCTCATTTTTAGGAGACCATTTGCGGAGCTCCGACTGGGAGGGAAAAGACGCCGAATGAGACGATGGACGACGAGGAGGAAGATCCCGACAATTCGGTGCTAGTTGTACGTTTGGAGAGGGAGATAGAGGGAGAGAGAGAGAGAGAGAGAGAGAGAGAGAGAGAGGAGAGGTTAGAGACGCAGAGAAAATCAGCTGAACTGGTGGTTAGACAGCAGAGAAAGACAGATTGGAGGTTAGAGACGCAGACAATTCCCCTATTTCCAGTGCCACTTCAAAGCAGAATACGAGCCTCGTCGGTGCCTGATCCCTCCGTCTTCGGAATCCTCCTTCCCGCCTCATGCTGACTTCGATGACGTCATCGTCTGTGACCTACTTTCGGTTTGTCGATTTCTGAAGTTCCTGAAGACTAGAATTGTGCAGGATTCTGATGACTGTGCTGGAGGAGGAGACGAAGAGGAAATGCGGAAGGAGGGAAGCCTCGGCGAGACAGAGGCTCCTGGAGAGGCTTCTTGTGGAAAGGGGGCTGAGAAGGGCAGCTGCCAGGCGATGACTGAAGCCGAAGAGCAGCCGAAGGTGATTATAAATGTTGGAATATAGCCAAATTGATCTTTTCCGTCAAATTCTGGCCCCTCTGCGTCTCTAACCAAGGCGTAAACATCGGGCATACGAGTTATACATGTTTTATTTTCAGAAGAGGAGGGGAAGAAAAAAACGAGCCAAGGAGGACCAAGAAGTCAGAGACACAGAGGAAGGAAAGGGAGAGGCGGAATCGGTTAGTGCCTCTGCGTCTCTAACCCCTGCCTGCCAATTCTTCCTTTTCAGAAGAAGAAGAGGGGAAGAAAGAGACAAGCCGTGGACGAACAGTTGGAAGGAGAGAGGGAAGCTGAGAAACGGGAGGAATCGGTATGTCTGCGCCGCTAACTTGCTATCTCCCTGCTTCTATGCATCTCTAACCATTCTTTTTCAGAAGAGAGGGAGAAAGAGACGAGTCGTGGACTACCAGGATGCCGAAGCAGGAGACGGAGAGGAATCGGTTAGTATCTGCGTCTCTAACCGCCAGACTCTGCTTCTCTGCGTCTCTCACAGCCTCTGCTCCTCTATGTCTTCAACCACCTCTGCTGGTTGTCTGCTTGTCTGCGTCTCTCACTGTCAGACCTTTCAGCTGCTCTGCGTCTCCAAACACCTAACAGTCTGTTTGTATGCGTCTCTAACAGTTTGTCGGCTTCTCTGTGTCTCTAACCGCGTGGCTGCTCTGCGTCTCTACCTGCATGCCTGCTTCTCTGCGCCTCTAACCGTCCATTTGTCTGCGTCTCGCGCGCGCTCTCTCTCAAATCGTATCATTTTCATTTTTAGATAACGGCTAGGAAAAAGAAACGAGACTCAGACTACCAGCTGGACGAAGAGGGACACTCAGAGGAGGGAAAGGGAGACAAGGAGGAAGTGGTAAGTGTCTCTCCGCGCCTTGTTTCTCTACGTCTCTGCGTCTCTAACCACAGATCTCTCTCTATCTCTCTATCTCTATCTCTCTCTCTAACCCTCTCTCTCAAAACTAACTACTTTCTTTTCAGAGTATGGGAAGAAAGAAACGAGCAAAGGCCGAAAAAGGAGACGCAGGGGATGACGAATCGGTCGGTTTCTCTGCATCTCTGACCCATCTCTCTGATTTTCTGCTTATCTAAGCTCCCTGTCCATTTCTCTGTCTCCAACCCATCTCTCTCTCTCTCTCTCTCTCTCTAATCCTCTCTTTCCAGCCCCTCTCCCTCCAAAACTGCCCAGTCGACGCCTGTTCCTGCACCTTCCCTGAGAAGATCGACCTCCTCCGCCACATGCGCTCCGCCCACACCTGGCCGGCCCTCTGCGCCTTCTGCAAGACCCCCATTCGGGTACTACCTCCTTCTTAAAACCTCGCAATATTCAAATTGCAGACCCCCTCCATCCTCCGAAAACACGTGACAATCCACTTGGGACTGAAGCCACACGTGTGTCCCCACTGCGGCGCCAAATTCAACCAATCGGGCAGTCTGAAGAACCACCTCCGAGGCCATACGGGGGAGAAGGTGCACGAGTGCAAGGTGTGTGGCCGCCGCTTCACCGAGAGGAGGAATTGCGAGGACCACGAGGCCGGCCATCAGGGGGAGCGCCGGTACGAGTGCCCCCACTGCCACAAGAGATTCGCCCGCAGGAGCAGTTTCCACGTGCATAGGAAGGAGAAGCACGGGGAATAGCCCCCTTTTGACATGCATGGATTTATTGTACTTTTATTTATTTATTAATGATATATTTATTAATGATCTAATATGTTTTACCGTTTTAACTGTTTGTGATACATAGTACTCGATTTATTGTTTAATAAAGTTTTCTGTGAAATTGTCATAGAATTTCTGTGGATTTTAAACAATACAGATGGTGTGAGAGACGCAGAGGATGGGTCGCTTCATCTAAAGGCCGCTTGACATTTACAATTAAATGCCGATTGACCTGCTTTTCGGCAATTAAAAGCCGCTTTTCGGCAACCAGAGGCCGCTTGACCTGCTCTTTTCAGGTAGAATCCGCTTTTTGGCACTTGATCTGTTATTTTTTTCAACTAAAAGCCGCTTTTTTAAAGTTAAAAGCCGATTGACCGCGGTAATTAAAAGCCGCTTTAGGCAGCCAAAGGCCGGGTTTTCAGAGCCATAAGCTGCTTGACCTGTGTTTTTTTTTCAAGCAGAAGCCGCTTTTCGACAACCATAGGCCGCTTGAGCTGCTTTCAAAATCCGATTTTTTGGTAACTGTACGCCGCTTGGTTGCTTTTTCCAATTAAAATGGTTAGAGACGCAGAGATACAGATAGATTTGGGATTCCCTCTATCACACAAACAGATGATCTCACTTTTCTGTAAACAGAATGTATATGTTTTATTTATTTTAATCGATCACAATGAAATAAAAAATCAAAGGAAAAGAAGGCCAGAAGACAAACTAAAAGAAGGGGGGCTGATGGGACCTTTACAACTCCAATCGAACTCTGAAGGAAATGGAGCAAGCGAGAGTCTAGTAGAGTATAGAAGTGCCAATGCAAGCGTAGACTTGCATGGACCCTTGCTGCACGTGTAGGTGGTCTGAAAACAGATATTAAATTGAATAAAGCCTCTTTAATTGCCAAAAGCGGTCTGTGTGTGTGTGTGTGTGTGTGTGTGTGTGTGTGTGTGGAAGACAAAAAAAAGATGTACTTGTTTTAAAAAAACCTTTTCCTTCATTGGTTGGCTGCATGGTTTTGTATATCCGTTGCACACTTTCCCTCCCACTTCGATTTCGGTCATATATCCTTCTGAAAACAACTCTGTTATAATTCCAAAAACCAACAAACCAGCTGAAGGATAACACAAAAGCATCCACCCTTAATTTCTTCAGAGGGAGAGAATCCAATGAAAATGAAGACGTCCATAGAATAAGTTTCTTTTAACTTGTTCCAAATTAAATGGTCGGTCTGAAATGAATGTCATTTTGTTTTCAGGCGTGTTTCTACTTCTTTTATTTTCCAAGTTTTGGGATAAGGAAGCTCAACTGCGGCGCCGTCAGAATTCTAAAACATGGTGTTAATTGATGACAACACAATTGTTACTCTTCTAAGGCAGAGGTGACCGAAAATCGTCCTAGTCATCATATTTCAATTGAGCTGCCATTTGTATGATTAAAACATTTAGCGTAAAGATTTATGCTTTACATCTGAAAAATTGGTTTTTTTTTCTTGAAATTAGAAATCGATAGTTGAAAATGGAAGAAAGGTAACATTTGTGGGGAGAAGGAAGACAGGGGCTTGATTTTGGCTGCAAGATAAGTTTTTTCTCTCGTCTTCGCAACATGATAAGAGTGGTCAACCAAGATGAACTTCGAGAAATCAGTGTAAGCAATCGGTGTTAAAATGGAAAAAGTTTATTATATTTGTTCACAGAAATTTTTTCAATTTAAGGGACCTTTTTTACTTTATCGCATATTAAACAGCTTGAGAAGTTATTCAAGAAACTAAATATTAGTTTGGGGTTTAAATGCGTCGTTTTGGTGAAATCTACATATGAAATGCCATTTTTTGGCCATTCCAGGGGACAGGCACCTGTGGGTAACCGATATTTTAACGAACTACATGCACGGTGTTTACGCGTCCGCCCCATCCATTGATTTATCGACATTTTGGTCGTCACTTCTGAATTTTCAATATTCCCGCCTGAAAAGACGCGGAAAACTCTGGTTGTCTGACAAGCTCGTACGAAAACGGCGGCCGCGGCATGGGTATCCCGCCGCATACAGAAATGAGCACCCACAGGTGGGAGGTTAAAGACCGATGAATGGTTCGACACTCATAGATCCAGGAAAATTTATTGTCTGAGACGCAGAGAACAAAATCTAACGGAATTGTCGTTAGAGATGCAGAGGAAATCTGCAAGATTGACAGCTGATTCTCTCTCGATCACGAGTCAAGAAACCACACCGTATGGGATTATTGAGAAACAACGAACTAATTCCTAAATGGAAAATTAGAAACCCGTTCTTGGAGTTATCGGCCATCAGATTTGATCAAATCATAGTGGTATGGTTTTCGGAAACAACAAATTATATCTTTTCTTCTCTCTCTCGCTCTCTTTCTTTCTCTCTCTCTCTCTCTCTCTCTCTCTCTCTTTCTTTCTTTCTCTCTCTTTTTTGTCTTGCTATATCCTTCATCCTCATAACTGTCCATCTCCCTTCGTACTTTACTTTGAGAGTTGATTGTCAATATCTTCGTACTTTCCTGTACAAAGGGAGTAAACCATTTATTATCAATAACGAAAGCAAGCTTCCCTTGTATAACAATCATAGTAGGAAAAACGGAGATTACTTTGAAGCGGGGAATTTGGAGAAAATGAAAACTACACAAATCGCAGATGTTTTCAGCTTGTCTCAAAATACAATTTTAGGTGCAAATTATCATTTTTGGAGCCACAGACACCCATAACTTCAGTGTAAAAAATGTGAGTGCCTAGAAAATTCGCTAAAAAATGATGAAAAGGGCATGAAATTGAAAGGATCTGTTAGAAAGCAAGTTTAAGAGTCCATTTTCTATCACCCTGGTTACCTTTGCTGGCTTGAAAGCGAAATCTGTTTGGATTTGGTTCATTTTTAAACGTAAACGTGAAATTGGCCATCATCAGGGTTCCAGGAGATGATCAGCCTTTAAAATTAAAGGAAACTCTGTAAAAGGGTCTGTGGCAGGTGTCTGTTCCTGGCTGATCATAAAATGTTCTTCACTGGGCAAAAAAACGAACGTTTTCGGGGGTGGCCGTATACTTTTGCAACGCCTGATTATTGAAAAATTAGCATTTCGACGTCTGTCGGTATGGGGTCCAAGTGTCAGCTGGTCGTTTCAGGTTTGAAGGACAACCAATTTCACTAAGTTTAGCCTCACTTTACTAAAACCTTCAGGAAGTTCCAAATTCGGACTTTTTGGGGTGGCCGTATACTTATGCAACGCACTGTACATAGTTGTTGGCTAACTTTTGGGGGAGCAAAATGGGGGACTGGGGGTAAACAAACCGCCAGTAGCAGTTTTCAGGACCAATTTTGATCTGGGTACTCCAAACGGCTGGGCAATAAAGTCCTTGGGCAAATTCTTCAGACAGTGGGTAAGAGCCCACGCAGGCGTAAACCTCCATCGGTCTCTTGGAGTCTGAATTAGAAATATTGATATCAGGTAGCATAATCGAAGTCGTCTTGCACAATTTAAGATCGACTATCTAAGCGGAAATAGGTAAGGAGAGATGAGAAAAACGACACAAGTTAGATAATAACAGTCTTTGGATTGGCATCAAGGCCTGCCTGATAGTACATAACAGTAAGAAAGAGAGAGAGAGAAAAGAGAGAGAGAGAGAGAAAGACAGAAAGAGAGAGAGAAGCTTAAAAACCTTATGTGCGGTTGCATTTTTTTGTGTGTCCCATACAATTTGTCTGCCACGTGAATCTCCGTCATGTATCCCTCTGAAAAAAAAACGCTATGGATATTCCAAGTTTCAACAAACCAGCGGAAGGATAACACAAAAATCATCCACCTGTAATTTCTTTAAAGGTGCAGGGTCTAGCAAAACATAGACGATCTAAAAATGAATGCCATCATCTTCGTTTGCAATCAGACTACATAGATAACTTGTGATATAAGATGCTTGCTTGATTGCGTGAAAACTGTGCCCCAACTAAAATTCGTTTAAACGCTTCAAAACCTTCTTTACTATAAAAGGTTTAAAAACATTTAAACGAAAGAGTATCTTTATTATAAGGTTTTCTTGAGGCCCAACTGAGTTATGGATTGTCGGTACCATATGATGTCATTTCCGGGCCGACGGATCGAAAAGTGGCTGTTTCTACTTGGGTTATTCTACTACTTTTGGGATAACGAGGCTTAACTGTGGCGCCGTCAACCGTGGGAACTGTAAAAATCCAATGTATACTTTAAGTATCTCTGAAACACTGTGATTATTGAGAACCAAGAAATTTCTTATTCTTTTAAGATAGAAGGAAGTCTTCAATTGAGCAGCCATTTGTATGATTAAAAGATTTATGCTTCACATCTGAAAATTGGTTTTTTAGTAAAAATTAGAATTCAGTAGTTGAAAATGAAAGAAAGGTAGCATTTGTGGGGAGAAGTGGGACAGGGACAGTGATGGTTGGGCAGACTTCGGAAGAAAGATAAGTTTTTTCTCTCGTTCTCGCAAAAAGATAAGAGTGATCAACCAAAATGAACATGGAAAAATCAATGTAAACAACCAGTGTCAAAATGGAAAAGTGGAAAAAGTTTATTAAAAATTTAAATAATGGGGACCGCCAGGGACTTTTTTAAAACTTAATCTCATATTGAAAAGCTTGAAAAGTAGTTTAAGATAATATATAGCAGAACGAACTACGTGCACGGTGTTTACGCGTTGGTTTATCGACTTTTTTGTCACCACTTTTGAATTTTCAATGTTACCGCCTGAAAAGACGCAGAAAACTCTGGTTGTCTGACATAGTAGTGCCGCGAGTTTCACACCCGTACAAGATCGGCGGCCGCGGCAAGGGTAGACCCGTCGCATACAGTAATAAGCACCATAGCCAAATACAAGCCCTCTTTCGCCGCCATTTCTTCCCTCTCTATTTCTTTCTTTCTCTCTCTCTATCTCTATTAACAAGACATATTGTACTCTTTATTAAATGAACAAAATTTCAATTGAGAATACGACAAAACAAAATCTCCAATGCGACAAGTGTTGTCCTACGATCTTCCTCTTCCTCTTCCTGTGGGCAGTTTCCGGGGGGCACTTCTCTCCTCATGCATACATATCAATGTACTTCTGGCCCAGTCTTCCGATTCGCAAATTAATCTTGTCTTAAATTTAGAAAATCATTATTTGATAGCAGTTGGTCTTCTTCTAAAGGACAACTTTCCTGCTCTTGCCTTCTTGGTTTGTTCTGTTGTCATGACTAACCTGTTTCATTTTGGGGGGTTGCAAAATGCTTGACTTCGTTTGGGTCCAGATGGGCAGCACAGTAAGGCCTTAATTTAGAGGGATAAGTAACTAGAGATCTTTGCTTACCCGGTTTTATACCTGAGACATACTGATAGTTTCCTTGGATTCTGCTCTCGACCGAATATAAACGACTTAAGTAATTTTACATTAAACATTTTCTCTCTCTCTTTTTCTCTCTTTCTCTCTCTTTCTCTTTCTCTCTCTCTCTCTCTCTCTCTCTCTGACCTAAAGAGATAAAACCGACCTTTTCTGAAATGGACTGTATGATGCAAGCTTGTATCAGTTTGATAATTAGATGACATTCTCCTTCTTCATGAAACGTCTGAAGTAAATAAAATACTATATTTTCTTCTAAAAGTTTTTTTACCTTGGCATGATTGATATTAACTGACATATTAACTGATAGCATGTTTAATTGAAATAAAAGTGTAAAGATTTGTGCTTCACATCTGAAAATTGATTTTTCAGCTTTGATTTTTCTTTCATTTTTAAATTGGAAAATTGGAAATCAGTGTAAAAATTGTGCGGATTTGTCGATGGCGAAGAAGAGACTTCAGCGAGGAATGGGCAGATGTTGCGAGAAAGATACGTTTTTTCCCTTACAAAACTTAGATAAGAGCTGTCAACCAAAATTATGGGTGAAGGTACCCATTTGGAGGGGATGTGATAAAAAAAGGGTAATTTAAAAAAATTTAAAAAAAGAAAGCTTTTTTTTCTAAAAATTTCTAAAAAGAATTTTTTTTTCAAAAAAGCAAAATGCTTATTAAAAATGATCTATTTTTAAAATATATATAGAAAATTATAATTGTCACTAAAGTTTATCTGAGGTTAGGTCCCACAACGAAGGATCTCTCTTTCTCTCTCTCTGTGAGAAGACGGTAAAGTCGCTCCATTGATAAAGTCATTTTCGCTTTTTTCGTTTGTTTGCTTTTGTTCAAATTCAGCTATCCAATTCTTCTTTCCCGAATGTTTCCCCTGCCTTCGTTAATAAATGAGGTTCTATTCGAGGTTCTTCGAAAGGTAATTATTTTTTTTACATTTCAACTATTTTTAAATCATTTAAAAAAATAAACACTCAGATGCCCTCAAAATCTCTCTGCCGTCTCCGTCAGACCACGAAATGGATTGACATGTTTGTGGAGAATCAGAGATTCCGCCTAAAATCTCGTTCTCTTGAAGGAGACTTGAATTTTATAATTTGTTTAGATGATACAGGGGAATATTGCAGGGTAAGTGTTGATTTTTCTGGTTTAAATATTCAAAAAAAAACCATTAAATTATTATTATTTTAGGAACAAATCGGGTTTTTCGTTAGCCGATTAAGATTAAAGAACTGTGGAAGCATGGAAAGATTTGATCCTCTTTCGAAAATTGAAGACCCATTCTTGGAGCTATCATCCATCAGATTTGATCAAATTATAGTGGTGCGTTCCATCAAAAATGTTGGGTCTTGAAGCGAAGGCTTGAACCTCGTAAAAGACAATCTTTTTAAAAAGTAGAAATTCGGAAAACGAAAACGATCAAAAAATTTCCGTTATAAATATATTTAAAGTTGAAGGACCTCGTAAAATTGATTTTTCAATCTATCTTTACAATTGTTTCATTGAATAGATATCACGATTCTGAAAATACTCCTTTTAGATGATTTGGACTGCAAAAGAGGCGCGTTTACACGGCCGTTTTACGCGTTTGCCGCACGGAAACACGGCTAGAGTGGGCGAGAGAGTGTGGGAAATGGGGGAGACGCAGAGTTGGCGGCAATTCAAACTACAGTTTCCCTAAAATTTCAAGCGCTCCTAAATCGATTCATTTATATCCAAAATGGGTAAAAGGGGTATATATATACACTTTTACCACAATATCTGAAAAATTAGTTTTACTCGGCCCTTACCCTTTAAAAGAGTCTGAAAATACCTCTTTTACCCATTTTGAGTCAAAATGAACCGATTTAGGAGCGCTTAAAATTTGCTGAAATTGTGGTTTGAATTGCCGTCAACTCTGCGTCTCCCCATTTCCCACACTCTCTCGCCCACTCTAGCCGTGTTTTCATGCGCCAAACGCGTAAAACGGCCGTGTAAACGCGCCCCTTTTGCAGTCGAAATCATATAAAAGGGGCATGTTTCAGAATCGTGACATCTATTCAATAAAACAATTGTAAAAAGACTTTAAAAAATCAATTTTATGTGTTCCTTCCCCTTTAACTTGTTTGGTAAATCACACACTAATTATTTATTTGTTTTTTTTCAACTTTAGAAAAATGTTGTTTTTAGTTGGCCGAAGTAGAGTACACAGGGTCGTTGAGGAAGCGTCGCCCGAAAATGATGAGATGGCTCAACAGGATGGCTGCCTCCTTTATTCCAATTATCCAGCCAATGCGACTCGAGTGTACCGTTTTAGGCACAGCTGGCTTTCATTTCATTGACTGTGTGATGCCTTTCGTTAAATTCAGCCACTTCTACTCCCATTTCCTTACGATTTCGGAGGATGAATTTAGCAGGTGGCCACTGCAGGTAAAGGTTTCTTTAGACTCTTAAAAACTTTATTCTTTTTTCAGAACTGCGTGAAAATCGATATGAAATGTCTTACAAATGGGGGGATGCCAATGTGGCAACTGTTCCACAATGCAACTGAAGTCGATTTGATGTGGTTCGATAGGGATTTTGCTGCCAAGAGTGTAGAAGAATTTCTATACGTAAGTGTGTGTGTGTGTGTGTGTGTTTGTGTTTGATCTCACGGCAACATTTTCGGCCAAATGTTGTCAAAACATGCATTTGTCAAAAACATGTATTTAACCTAAAACACTATTTTGAGCGTTTTAGGTCAAAATCAATATTTTGACGCGGGTTACGGTAGGTCACCCTGGGTTACTGTAAGGCATCTCAAAATGGTCCAAATTGCTCAAACTCACCGTCATTCGACTTATCAGGATAAATGCACAATTTGTTGTTTCCAGAGTACCCCTAATACGGTAAATGAAGAGCGATAAAATGTATAAACTCATTTTTTTGCACTTTTTTAAAAATTTTCGCAATTAAGGGCCAAAATGAGAATTTTCATTATATTCATCGTTTTAAGTGTAAAATTGGCTGCAAAACCCCTGCCACTAAACATAAAACTAAAGTTATATTATTCAAATTGTTTGCAAAAATGTCAAATAAACAAAAAAACATAATTATCTTCACAAAAAATGAATTGCTTATTTGATTTTTTTACATTAAAAAAAACGAAAAACAGTATATCCATAATTTTGTAGCAAATAAAAAAAACGATGAACATAGTGAAAATGTTCTGATATTGGCCTTTCCTTGCGAAAATATCAAAAAACTTGATAAAAAGCGAAAAGTTTATTTTATAAATTTTTACCGCTTTCCATTTACTTTATTTAGGGGTATTCTGAAAACAACACATTTACCCTGATGAGTTGAATTACGGTGAGTTTAAGCAATTTGGACCAGTTTGAGATGCCTTACAGTAACCCAGGGTGACCTACCATAACCCGCGTCAAAATATCGATTTTTTACCTAAATTTCTCAAAATAGTGTTTTTTTCGGTCAAATACATGTTTTGACAACGTTTGGCCCAAATCCATCTTTGGCGGGGCCTGGGGAATGGTGGGATACCACAGCACTATTCCAATTTAGGAAATTGAACGCCACAACGAAGCTTTCAAAGGAAATATAAAAAAGTTGAGAATACCTTTATATACGCCAGGAAATGTCCCCGTGAACGGAGAATTGATTTGGAAAGGAATAGTTCGCACAAGTTGGGTAAGCCTTTTTCTACAACTTAAAAAATCTGTAATTAGTTATTTTAAATGGTATTTTCAGGAAGCTTGGGCATATTTTTATAAATACCCATTTGGTGGTGGAGTGGCCCTTATTGCTGTTTGCCCCTCAAACTTCAACATATTCTTTGTTTCTGATTTCAATCGAAAGTGTTTGTTTGACCTCCTTATTCCAATCGTGTTCCAGTGGCAGCCCATAGATTTATCGGATGTTTATGAACCCTTCATGACGGATGTTTCTGATGCAGTAGCTTTGGAAAATATTCATGCTAGATATTTTCAATGAAGACAGTCAATTGTAAAAGTGTTCCTTGAATGAAATATGTATGGTTATTTCATTTTTTTTACCGTGCAAACAATTCTGTTCATCGCCTCTGCTTTTTTGGTTAACTAAGGCCGCTTCTGCTATTTTGGTTAACTAAGGCCGCTTCTGCTTTTTTGGTGACCTAAGGCCGCTTCTGATTTTTGGTGACCTAAGGCCGCTTCTGATTTTTGGTGACCTAAGGCCGCTTCTGTTTTTTGGTGACCTAAGGCCGCTTCTGATTTTTGGTGACCTAAGGCCGCTTCTACTTTTTTGGTAACCTAAGGCCGCTTCTGCTTTTTTGGTGAACTAAGGCCGCTTCTGCTTTTTTGGTAACCTAAGGCCGCTTCTGCTTTTTTGGTGAACTAAGGCCGCTTCTGCTTTTTTGGTGACCTAAGGCCGCTTCTAATTTTTGGTGACCTAAGGCCGCTTCTGATTTTTGGTGACCTAAGGCCGCTTCTACTTTTTTGGTAACCTAAGGCCGCTTCTGCTTTTTTGGTGAACTAAGGCCGCTTCTGCTTTTTTGGTAACCTAAGGCCGCTTCTGCTTTTTTGGTGAACTAAGGCCGCTTCTGCTTTTTTGGTGACCTAAGGCCGCTTCTAATTTTTGGTGACCTAAGGCCGCTTCTGATTTTTGGTGACCTAAGGCCGCTTCTGATTTTTGGTGACCTAAGGCCGCTTCTACTTTTTTGGTAACCTAAGGCCGCTTCTGCTTTTTTGGTGAACTAAGGCCGCTTCTGCTTTTTTGGTGACCTAAGGCCGCTTCTGATTTTTGGTGACCTAAGGCCGCTTCTGTTTTTTGGTGACCTAAGGCCGCTTCTGTTTTTTGGTGACCTAAGGCCGCTTCTGATTTTTGGTGACCTAAGGCCGCTTCTACTTTTTTGGTAACCTAAGGCCGCTTCTGCTTTTTTGGTGAACTAAGGCCGCTTCTGCTTTTTTGGTAACCTAAGGCCGCTTCTGCTTTTTGGTGAACTAAGGCCGCTTCTGCTTTTTTGGTGACCTAAGGCCGCTTCTAATTTTTGGTGACCTAAGGCCGCTTCTGATTTTTGGTGACCTAACGCCGCTTCTACTTTTTGGTAACCTAAGGCCGCTTCTGCTTTTTTGGTGAACTAAGGCCGCTTCTGCTTTTTTGGTAACCTAAGGCCGCTTCTGCTTTTTTGGTGAACTAAGGCCGCTTCTGCTTTTTTGGTGACCTAAGGCCGCTTCTAATTTTTGGTGACCTAAGGCCGCTTCTGATTTTTGGTGACCTAAGGCCGCTTCTGATTTTTGGTGACCTAAGGCCGCTTCTGTTTTTTGGTGACCTAAGGCCGCTTCTGATTTTTGGTGACCTAAGGCCGCTTCTACTTTTTTGGTAACCTAAGGCCGCTTCTGCTTTTTTGGTGAACTAAGGCCGCTTCTGCTTTTTTGGTAACCTAAGGCCGCTTCTGCTTTTTTGGTGAACTAAGGCCGCTTCTGCTTTTTTGGTGACCTAAGGCCGCTTCTAATTTTTGGTGACCTAAGGCCGCTTCTGATTTTTGGTGACCTAAGGCCGCTTCTACTTTTTTGGTAACCTAAGGCCGCTTCTGCTTTTTTGGTTAACTAAGGCCGCTTCTGCTTTTTTGGTTAACTAAGGCCGCTTCTGCTTTTTTGGTGAACTAAGGCCGCTTCTGCTTTTTTGGTGAACTAAGGCCGCTTCTGCTTTTTTGGTGACCTAAGGCCGCTTCTAATTTTTGGTGACCTAAGGCCGCTTCTGATTTTTGGTGACCTAAGGCCGCTTCTGATTTTTGGTGACCTAAGGCCGCTTCTGTTTTTGGTGACCTAAGGCCGCTTCTGATTTTTGGTGACCTAAGGCCGCTTCTCCTTTTTTGGTAACCTAAGGCCGCTTCTGCTTTTGGTGAACTAAGGCCGCTTCTGCTTTTTTGGTAACCTAAGGCCGCTTCTGCTTTTTTGGTGAACTAAGGCCGCTTCTGCTTTTTGGTGACCTAAGGCCGCTTCTAATTTTTGGTGACCTAAGGCCGCTTCTGATTTTTGGTGACCTAAGGCCGCTTCTACTTTTTTGGTAACCTAAGGCCGCTTCTGCTTTTTTGGTTAACTAAGGCCGCTTCTGCTTTTTTGGTTAACTAAGGCCGCTTCTGCTTTTTTGGTGAACTAAGGCCGCTTCTGCTTTTTTGGTGACCTAAGGCCGCTTCTGATTTTTGGTGACCTAAGGCCGCTTCTGTTTTTTGGTGACCTAAGGCCGCTTCTGATTTTTGGTGACCTAAGGCCGCTTCTACTTTTTTGGTAACCTAAGGCCGCTTCTGCTTTTTTGGTGAACTAAGGCCGCTTCTGCTTTTTTGGTGACCTAAGGCCGCTTCTGATTTTTGGTGACCTAAGGCCGCTTCTGTTTTTTGGTGACCTAAGGCCGCTTCTGATTTTTGGTGACCTAAGGCCGCTTCTACTTTTTTGGTAACCTAAGGCCGCTTCTGCTTTTTTGGTTAACTAAGGCCGCTCCTGCTTTTTTGGTTAACTAAGGCCGCTTCTGCTTTTTTGGTGAACTAAGGCCGCTTCTGCTTTTTTGGTGACCTAAGGCCGCTTCTGATTTTTGGTGACCTAAGGCCGCTTCTACTTTTTTGGTAACCTAAGGCCGCTTCTGCTTTTTTGGTGAACTAAGGCCGCTTCTTCTTTTTTGGTAACCTAAGGCCGCTTCTGCTTTTTTGGTGACCTAAGGCCGCTTCTGCTTTTTTGGTGAACTAAGGCCGCTTCTGCTTTTTGGTGACCTAAGGCCGTTTCTGCTTTTTGGTGACCTAAGGCCGCTCCTACTTTTTTTGTGAACTAAGGCCGCTTCTACTTTTTTGGTAACCTAAGGCCGCTTCTACTTTTTTGGTAACCTAAGGCCGCTTCTACTTTTTTGGTAACCTAAGGCCGCTTCTGCTTTTTTGGTGAACTAAGGCCGCTTCTTCTTTTTTGGTGAACTAAGGCCGCTTCTGCTTTTTTGGTAACCTAAGGCCGCTTCTGCTTTTTTGGTGACCTAAGGCCGCTTCTGCTTTTTTGGTGAACTAAGGCCGCTTCTGCTTTTTTGGTGACCTAAGGCCGCTTCTGCTTTTTGGTGACCTAAGGCCGCTTCTGATTTTTTGGTAACCTAGGGCCGCTTCTGTTTTTTGGTAACCTAAGGCCGCTTCTGCTTTTTGGTGACCTAAGGCCGCTTCTGTTTTTTTGGTGAACTAAGGCCGCTTCTTCTTTTTTGGTGAACTAAGGCCGCTTCTGCTTTTTTGGTAACCTAAGGCCGCTTCTGCTTTTTTGGTGACCTAAGGCCGCTTCTGCTTTTTTGGTGAACTAAGGCCGCTTCTGCTTTTTTGGTGACCTAAGGCCGCTTCTGCTTTTTGGTGACCTAAGGCCGCTTCTGATTTTTTGGTAACCTAGGGCCGCTTCTGTTTTTTGGTAACCTAAGGCCGCTTCTGCTTTTTATTTTAAAAAATCCAAGATAAAAGCTAGGTCCTATCACGAATGCTATTCCTTTATGTAAACTAGCTTTCGATCAGCTTTTTGGACACATTTTCATCCCTGCTTTTACATAAGTTCAAAATTGCTTTCTATTTAAGTCTACTCAATTTACCGGTCTTTTCCAGTCCTTTGTTAGAGCTTAGTGTTAGTATCATTTCAATGTTTTCATTTTAGATTTTCACCTTTATTTTTTAAAATGTAATTTTGATATAATCGATGCTTACACAGTAAACACCTTAAAAAATTTTTTCTCCAAATCCCTAATCGATTTCTTTAAATCAAAAAGAATGATTCACTTTCTTTGAAATCATCAGATTACAGGATGATTAAGCTTTCCTTGCATTTCCTTGGCTCCCATCTATGCCACTTGTTTTTCGTCTGCCTTCTGTGTTTCCAATTCTTTGGAACCCCCTTAGTTAAGAATCTCTCCTCGCCAGCCAATCAAATAAGGTTTGCAGCAATTTTGTCTTTCAGAAAATTAAAATGTATTTTAATCCGTTTGAATTTTTTTTAAAAAAAATTTTATATTTTCAGCGTGCGAATCGAAAAACATGGAAAAAGTGGCAGCAGAGGGATTGAGAAAATTCACAGAAAACCTGCAAACTTCAGGAAATTTACAAAACTTGGCAGTTTGATAACAAACAGGGTGGGTTTTGGTATATAGCTGGATTCTTGTTTGATTTTTGCTGCTCGCCTCTGTTTCATTCTAACAATAACACAGGAAAATGATTTATAAATTGACGAAACCAATGGAAAATTGAATTTTAGGTCACGGCAGGTCATGCGACAGATATCATTGTGCCGGTGATCGAAAAGGTACCGATTTTATTCAAATCTTGTAATAAGGTGTTTTAGTTTTACTTGGCTAATCTTTCAATTGGAAGTCCACCTCAGAGTTTCTTGGTTCTCTTGGACACTTTGACGCCGAAATCTTGGGTGCCATCTTCAACGTGCGAAATGATAGCTTGTGGTAAGAAAGACGCGAGAGAGAGAGAGGGAGAGAGATACAGAGAGAGGAATGAGAGAGAGATAGAGAGAGAGAATTGGGAAGAGAAACAGAGGGTTCAGACAGACAGAGATACGGAGAGAGAAACAGAAAGAGAGAGAGAGAGAGAGAGAGAGAGAGAGAGAGAGGGAGAGAGAGGGAGAGAGATACAGAGAGAGGAATGAGAGAGATAGAGAGAGAGAATTGGGAAGAGAAAAAGAGGGTTCAGACAGACATAGATACGGAGAGAGAGAGAGAGAGAGAGAGAGAGAGAGAGAGAGAGAGAGAGAGAGAGAGAGAGAGAGAAACAGAAAGATAGAGAGAGAGAGAGAGAGAAAGAGAGAGAGAGAGAGAGAGAGAGAGAGAGAGAGAGAGAGAGAGAGAGAGAGAGAGAGAGAGAGAGAGAGAGAGAGAGAGAGAGAGAGAGAGAGAGAGAGAGAAACAGAAAGAAAGAGAGAGAGAGAGAGAGAGAAACAGAAAGAAAGAGAGAGAGAGAGAGAGAGAGAGAGAGAGAGAAAGAGAGAGAGAGAGAGAGAGAGAGAGAGAGAGAGAGAGAAAGAGAGAGAGAGAGAGAGAGAGAAAGAGAGAGAAAGAGAGAGAGAGAAACAGAAAGAAAGAGAGAAGTATGTGTATATGTGTCAGAGCGTGTGTGTGCGTATGAGCGTGTGTGAGCGTGTCCATGTGTGTATCCCTCCCCCTTAAACTTCCCTTTCAGTCTCTCATCGCCGCTATTCCGCCAATTCATCCACAACCATGCAACCTTACGACGGCACCTTTGAATCCTTCGGAGTAGAAGGCTCCCTCCTAAAGGACACTGTTTGTGTAACTCCCGATCTTCAACAATTTCGTTTTTTCAACATTTCAGATCTCTGACCTCTGCGTATCTGGCCAAACTATCGGCGAAGCTACTTACATATGGGATTTTTTCAAAGACAATACATGGGACGGAGTTCTCGGCTTGGGGTGGAATTCCGATTCGAAGGGTTGGTGTGAATGAATCTCTAAATCTCTCTTCAGGAATGCAACCGATCCTTCGCACCCTTTTTGAGAAGAAGGTAATAGAGAAACAAATGTATGGGTTGTGGCTGAATGGGTAACGAATTGAATTTACTGCATAATTGAATTTACTGCATTTAAGGTCTCTTGGAGAGCTGACATTGGGAGGCGTGAATAAGCGCCTGTTTGAGGAGCCAATTAGATGGTTCCCAAGGGCGTCTTCAAATTCCATAGCAATTCACATGAATAGTGTAAGTTTTCATTTAAACATTGAAAATAAGGTTATTTTAGATTTCGATGGGTTCTCAAGTTCTTGGGTGCAATCATGGGTGTGACGTTCGTTTGCAAGTAAATGGATATTATATGATTGGGCCAACGGTGGAGACTGATAAGATTCACGCGAAAATGGGATTCTCTTCGAACAGAATGCCTCATACTGCTCGAGTGAATGAGTGAGTGGGTGAGTGAGAATGTTCTTCCAGTACTATCGCTCCAACTGCTCGGTTCCCTTTCTGGAGTCACTCCCGCCTCTTTCATTCAACGTCGGAGACCACTCCTTCTCCCTCACTGCAAAAGAATTCAAAAAAATTTACCCCGACAAGCACATATGTGAATCGATGATAATCGGATTTCATGGAAATCCCTGGATTCTTGGGAACGCATTCATGACCAAGTAAGTGACCAAATGAGCTTATGACGAAATCTGTTTAGATACTACACTGCTTTCGACGCCACTAATTCTCGTGTTGGCCTAGCTTTGGCAAAGAACTAAAAGAGTGTATAAGTGATCTCTTAAGAAACAAATAAATGTGGCTCTTCTGAATTTGTTTTTGGGGTTACAGAGAGAGAGAGAGAGAGAGAGAGAGAGAAATAGAGAAAGAAAAAAATTGAGAGAGAGAGAGAGAGGGAAAGAGAGAGAGAAGGAGAGAAAGAGAGAGAGAGAGAAGGAGAGAGAGGATGAGAGAAAGAGAGAGAGAAGGAGAGAGAGAAAGAGAGAGAGAGAGAGAGAGAGAGAGAGAGAGAGAGAGAGAGGGAAAGAGAGAGAGAGAGAGAAGGAGAGAAAGAGAGAGAGAGAGAGAGAGAGAGAGAGAGAGGGAAAGAGAGAGAGAGAGAGAAGGAGAGAGAAATAGAGAGAGAGAGAAGGTGAGAGAGAGAATGAGAGAAAGAGAAAGAGAGAGAGAGAGAGGGAAAGAGAGAGAGAAGGAGAGAAAGAGAGAGAGAGAGAGAAGGAGAGAGAGAAATAGAGAAAGAAAAAAATTGAGATAGAGAGAGAAGGAGAGAGAAATAGAGAGAGAGAAGGTGAGAGAGAGAATGAGAGAAGGAGAGAGAGAAGGAGAGAGAGAAAGAGAGAGAGAGAAGGAGAGAGAGAGGATGAGAGAAAGAGAGAGAGAAGGAGAGAGAGAAAGAGAAAGAGAGAGAGAGAGGGAAAGAGAGAGAGAAGGAGAGAAAGAGAGAGAGAAGGAGAGAGAGAAATAGAGAAAGAAAATAATTGAGATAGAGAGAGAAGGAGAGAGAAATAGAGAGAGAGAGAAGGTGAGAGAGAGAGAATGAGAGAAGGAGAGAGAGAAGGAGAGAGAGAAAGAGAGAGAGAAGGAGAGAGAGAAAGAGAGAAAGAAAAAAATTGAGAGAGAGAGAGAGAGAGGGAGAGGGAGGGAGAGAGAAAAGGAACAAAGAGACAGATAGAACCAAATACATAAGCAGAGAAACGCGGGTTTATAAAAAGTTGAGCTAAAGAAAGTCGTGCATTTTCCCAAAAACTTTTATTAGAAAGAAAATTCATGAGAGAGACTTGTTTTTTTTCACAAAGATTAACCATAAACTAGTCACAAACCAAAATTGTTGTGGGACAAAACGGGAGCATTTCTCCTTCGCACTTTAGGGGGGCCCCTTCCTTCGAGGGACAGTTGCCAATGCAGATATATACGTCCATCAACTCAGGTCTGAAATTGAAAAAAGTTTTTTCATATACTAAGCAAGGACTTCAATTTCTTTGCACTTACTTTATGTGTCTCAGGTAGAGCACATTATTGAGCCTTTTCGAAGCACTGGTTCTGGTTTAGTTCTAGTTTCACTCCGAAAAGGTCTGAAAATTGTGTCTCTCTCTTTCTCTCTATCTCCCTTTCTCTCTCTTTGTCTCTCTTTCTGTCTCTATCCAAAAATCATCTCTTCTACCAATTTATCAATTTTTGTTTCGTAGTTTCTCTCAAAATCTAAACCCATAAATTCAGAGACCCAGAGAAATTCAAAGAGATTGGAGTCAGAGACGGAGAAGAAAGGGCCGAAGGAGCTTAAACCAACCTTTTCAATAACTGGTATTGAGCAACTAATGGTGAATTCGCCTTTTGCTTCTGCAAAAAAACAGCGTCTTAAGTAACAGGATATTCTTTTTTTAGAAGAGTTTTTTTTCTTACCTTTTTTGCCGTGAAATGAATTTAAATGTCCTTGTATGATTTAAAAAGTGTAAAGATTTATGCTTTACATCTGAAAATTAATTTTTCAGAATGTTTTTTTAAACATTGTAAAATGGGAAATCGTTGAAAAAATTGTACGGATTTATCGATGGTGAAAGGACTTCAGCGAGGAATGGGCAGACGTTGCGAGAAAGATAAGTTTTTCTTGAAAAAAAAACTCTCGAAAAGATAAGAGCTTTCAACCAAACCATCGGCTACAAATCGAATGTGAAGCCAGACAGTTGCAGGAGATGCAATAAAAAACAGAGAGGAAATATATAAAAATTAAAAAAATATCCGTTGTTTTCTAAACTTATCATATAAATTGTTTATAAAAACCTTAATAAAAGCTTAAAAAAATAAATGTGACTCTTTTGAATGTGTTTTGGGGCTCCTTCCTACCTCCATCTATCTCTCTCTCTCTCTCTCTCTCTCTCTCTCTCTCTTTCCTTCTTTTTTTACTTTCGTTTTCTTTTTATTTCGTTCCCATTATTTTCTAATTATCTCTCTATCTCGATCAATAAAATTTAATGTACGCTCTTTATTAAATAAACAACGTTTTAATTGCTCTGTATTAAATATAAAACAAAATTTCAATTGAGAATGAGACAAAAGGTGTCCTACGACACTGCAGAGATTCTTCCTAGCTTGATGACGGGGGGCATTCGCCAATACAAGGGCACTTTTCCTTGACATGGTTTACTCCGCCACCTACAGACATAATAGGGGTCTGAAAGCAAAGAAAAGGGAATATTTGTTCCCTGCATCTTCTTCCTGGCAGTTTCCTACACATGCATACATAAACGTCGGGTTCCACGCATACTTCAATTCGTCTTGGACCCATCCTGCAGAAGAGTCGCACACAAATCTTGTCTGAAATTTAGAAAATCATTATTTGATAGCCAGTTTGTCTTCTTCTATATCTAATGCAAGGACAAGTTTCTGACTCTGTCTCTCTGTCTCTCTCTTTCTCTCTCTATCTCTATCTCTATCTCTATCTCTCTCGCTCTTTCTCTTTCTCACTCACTCTCTCTTTCTTTCTTTCTCTTTACCAACCGTATTTGAGCGGAGAACTATCTATCACAAGGATTCTGGTTAAAAGTAGACTCCATCAGTGATTTTTTTTCATGAGAATGGCAATCTGAAAATCCCAATCATCTCTTTTACCAATTTTTTTTTCGTAGTTTTTTCTCAAAATCTAAACTGAAAAGATTTTAAAATGCATACAGTTGAAGTCAACCGCATAAAATTGAGAAACCCAGAAACATTTAAAGATATCGAAGTCAGAGACGATGGGCATACTAATAGTTTTCTCGGATTTTGACAGCTACAGAACATTAATGACTAAGGTAATTTTTTATTAAACAATTAAATGTATGCTCACTTCATCACTCACTCACTCTCTTTGACCTAAGAATCTTGTCGTTAAACCAACCTTTTCTGAAAGCGGCTTTATGCAAGCTTGCATCAGTCTGTTACTTGCATTCTCCTTCTTTCTTCATAAAACCACCGTCTGAAGTAAACAAAATACTATATTTTCTTCTAAAAGTTGTTTACCTTAGTGGTCCTTATTGATATGAACTGACATATTAACTGGGAGCATGTTTAATTGAAATAAAAGTGTAAAGATTTATGCTTTACATCTGAAAATGATTTTTCTTTCATTTTAAATTGTAAAATAGGAAATTGTTGCAAAAATTGTGATTTGTCGATGGCGAAGAAGAGACTTCACCGAGTAATAGGCAGATGTTGCGAGAAAGATAATTTTTTCTTGCAAAAAAATCCCGAAAAGATAAGAGCTGTCAACCAAACCATCGGCTACAAATCAAATGTGAAACCAGACAGTTGAGGGGATGTAATAAAAAAAAGCGGGAAAATTTATCAAATTTTAAAATAAAGCCTTTTTTGAATTTTATTAAGTAAAATGTTTCTAAAATCCGTTTTCTTTTTAAATTTTATAAACGCAGAAACATTCTGTTCCAGGACGTTTAGTGGAGGTTGGGTCTCACAACGAAGACTATTTCCTACGTAAACAAACTGCGCCACCTAAATTATCGTTGCGGGACCAATTTTGTCTCTGCTTCTTTTCCCTCTCTTTGTTAAGATATCTCTTGTATTTTGAAAATATTAAATATTAAATTCGTTTTCTGTATGTTTTCAAGTATTTTTAATTAATAACTGTGTTTTTTTTATGAATAATACCTTTCAATGTAATTAATTGTAATTGGAATCGAAAAAGAAATCCGCTTTTGCCCCCATTTTGTGTCTAATTAAGCCATTGTTCATGTTTTTTTGCTTAATTATGCGTTAAATTATGTTTTAAATAGTGATACAATCAGTTCTTCAGATGGCCGGCGTGGGTGTGACGGTGTTCTCCCTGCTGCTCACAGTGTGGCTGGCCGTCGCCCCTGCCTTCGGTCTCCTCTACCTGCTCTACTCCCTGCTCCCCGAGGACCCCGACTCCCTCTTCTCCCTCTACACCGTCCTATTCCTAGTCGAAGTGAGTTTTTAAACAATTTTCAGCTGTAATTTCCGCCAAAATTCGCAAAAACCGTGCTGCAAACGGCAGTTCACTCCATATTCATGCGTCAGTCGCTATTTCTTCCAAAAATCACGCGTCAGCCGCTATTTTGGCCCAAAATCGTGTTTTATTCCACCTTTTAAGCGAAAACCATGCGTCAACCGCGATTTCTCCCCAAAACCCTGTTATTTTCAGACTGTGGCTGTGTGGGTGGTGGGCTTCTTCCTGGTCTTCGCCTACGCCGACTGTGCCTTCGCCCTCGTGATGGCCGCCTTCGCCTTCATCCTCAACCGACACGCGGCCGGACAGCCCAGCAAAATCCACAAATGACTCTTTCGTGTAAAATGCATTTTTAAGTTGTAATAAAGTTTGTATTTTGGAATATATGTACCGTTGGAATTAAAAGAGTTTCTTACAAAAACCCTGCGGCAATCGATAATGTGAGTGGTCCAGATTCAGGATTGGTAGTAGGTAGAGACGCAGAGGACAGTTTGTACTACAGGCAAAGGCTAGACGCAGACTGCGAGACATGCTGTGAGAAGAGACGGAGAGGATTGTTGCGGGAGACAGAGAAGGCTCTCGTTTCTCTGCCTCTCTAACCTATCACCCTTGTTTTAAGACAGAAACGTTAGAGACGCAGAGATTGAGACAGAGGTAGAGATGCAGGGAAATAGAGACGCAGACAACCAGATGAATTTTAGTAGGGTAGGGACGTAGAGGAGACCAGCCACAGGGGAGTGGTAGAGGCTAGAGATGCAGAGTAAAATCGTGGTTAGACAGGCAGACATCCCAGTTAGAGGGAAGATCCGGCCAGAGAAATAGGGAGACACAGAGCTCTCCCTCTAGCTTCATAATTCATTGGCAAGTAGCCAGAGATGTAGACACTGTCAGTCTGGAGGTGAAAGACGCAGAAAATGGTCAGGGACGGAGAGGATCAGTAGAACAGCTGTTAGAAGCAGACAGCTAGACATGGTTAGAGATGCACGATAGAGAAGCAGTGTCAGACCAGATGAATCGGCGAACTTTTAATACAGGCGGTTCCTCGTCTCCTGAAAAAAATAACGGGATGGACGGGGCTAAAAAACAAAACAACTGCGTAACATGCTAAATTCCGGGGGAGAAGTCGTTCATCGTGTCTTCGTCGATCACTCCCACCGTGACCCGCTTCCGAGGTGTCGCGAAATCGCCGTCCGGTCCGCGTCGACGAATCGCGGCAATCGGCTTCTTCCTGGCCGGCTTGGGCACACGAGGTTTGCTCTCCCTGTCCTTCCTCAGCGTCTGAAATTGGGAATGAGATCATCAAACAAGGAAGAAGAAACCTCGGTCACTCGCTGCACAAGCGAGGTGAAGGTCGGCTTCTGCCGCACGGTGTCCAGCAGCGCCTTTATGTCGCAGTTGAGGTAGTAGTTCAGTTCGTCTTCCGTCTGAGTTGCAGCCTCCTGAAGCGATAATTGAATCCAAGGATCAATATAGTTAAGATTAGAGACGCAGAGAAAGAAGGCGAACATACCACGAGGCAAACGGCAGGCTTGAAGGGCTTAAGAGGAGACTCCACCGGGCACGGATTGGCAGGGGAGATGATCGGCTTCTCCGGGGTAGTCTGGAAAGGGGCCTCCAGCCTCTGAGAGAACGGCTGATTGGGGATCTGCTGCAGCGGCTGGGAGAACTGCTGGTGGGAGACGGGCTCCAGCGGCTGGGAGAACTGGCGATGAGGCACGGATTCCTGGGAGAACTGCTGATGAGAGAAATTCTGAAATCATCCATCTTATTCGAGATTTAGTAAAAGTTATCCTCCTAAAAAACAGAAACATACCAGCATAGGGTTATAGATTGATGCTCTGGTAGGGACGGGCTGCGAGAAGGCCGGACGAGTCATCTGGGCCGGTGCCGCAAAAGGCTTCATCTGAGCCTGTGCATATGGGTCGGGAGTCTTCTGAAATGAATGAGTTTAGTTATCAAGCATCTCCCTCTGCGTCTCTGACGACCTCACGGTCTCCCTCTCCACCCACCATGGCGTCGCACAAGGTCCGATTGTTACTGCCCTTGTAATCCTGAGAGAAGTCCTGGGAGAAGTCCAAATCGGAGAGACTGGAGCCGGAGGACCCCTGGGAGAAGATGCTCCCGCTGGACGTCGACTTGAACGAACTCTGCGAAGACGACTTGGACATCTGCGATGACGCGGGAGACACGAACTCTTGGGAACCGATGTTCTGGGAGAAGCAGTCGTTCTGCACGCCATCCTGAAATACACAATGATAATTAGCATTATAAGAGCCTATTAAAAGCTAATAAGCTTAATAAAAAGTATTGTAATAAACAAACCTCGAGGATAGTGATGTAGTTCCTCAGGTAACTCATTATATGTCCGCATTCGTCAGTGTTCACGGCTCGGAAGCGGAACCTGGACGGAGTGCCACGGCTGGGGACTTCGAACAATATCTGGTTTTGACGACACCTGAGGATGGAGGATGATGCAAATATCAAGGAAAATGCTTACTTCGCGGTCAGTCCTCGACTTCTCAGGGAGATCTGCTTGAGGACGGTTGAACCGCATTGAATCACCATGGTGAGAGTGGCCGTGCGGATGTACAGGGTGAGGCCGTCCGACTGAAGCAGAACGATTAAATGAAGCGGAAAAAGACCTACCCAGGTACTGTAGCCGGGAATAGGGTTTCCGGGCTTGCAGAGGTCAGTGAACTTCAGAATCTGCCACGTCAAAACGTCGGCCATCTGAAGAAAACGTAAATATAGAGAAATGGAAAGTAAAAATACAAAAATGAAGCACATTTCGGGAGAATTAGAACACATCAGACAATTACTCGCTAAAAGCGTATTTCTTTTATTTTTAAAGTTACAAAGCTTAAAAACAAAGTAAACTAATTACAAATCTCAATTTTTCACATTACAAGCTAAAAAGCCGCTTTCTAGACCACGGTGTGTCCCAAGCGCACTAGACCCGTTCCTGGAACTCTGCCAGAAAAGATACCGTGCAAGCGAAAATATCACGTATCTGATTTGGGCTTTCTTCAATTTCGAGATGTTACTAGGTCATTTGTTTTATATTAACATTGAGATTTAACATTGTAAATAAGAGTATATGGTACAACATGTGTTTTACGTGGAAAAAAAGTAAATATTTTCCAATTTTAATGGTTTTCAATTCTGGACAGGGCTCAATTTTCAAATTGTCACATTTTAGGGGAGACGCGATTACCGTATTTTTTCAAATTTCTTGGCAAGATGCCAGAACGGGACTAGTGCGCGCGGCAAGGGGCCGGGATTCACCGTGAGACCGGTTTCTACTTATTTTGACGCAAAACAACGAAAATTCACCAAATCCACCATTATTTTTTATTCTGTTAACTAAACAATATTCTAAAAATCGGTTTAAACAATACAAAACATTCAAAAATAGACAGAAAAATGAATAATTCAAATCCTAAAATTTTCAAAAAAAAAAACAGCGGGCGTAAACGGAATACAGGTCGTTCGTCTTTTCAATTGGGCGTAATTTGGAGCTTAGCGTAGGATTCAATTTGAAAACGGGAAAATGAAACCCAGCATTTTTAAATTAAATTAAATTATGAAAATAATTACATAATAGGTAAATTATGTTAATTATCTTAATTTTTTGAAACGTAAAAAAGTTCAGAATGGTCATATAGTTTTTCATGGTGCGAAGGCTAAAATGATCATTATTGTCTGATTAAATATGAGCAATGTAAATTTAATTAATCCGCATAAAATCAAGTGAACTTCGTCAGTCACGTTAGCCTACGTTTCCTGCCTAATTATATTCCTCCCTCTTCATTCTCCTATTCTCTTCCACTCCGAATGGTCGACGATGACATTGCAGCTCTGATCGCAGGCCTCGTCGGTGGCGGTGTGGTCATCACAATCCTCCTCGTCGGGGTCTGTGTTTGTCAGTGCGCCTGCTGGTACAGGGACAGTCGGAAGCAGCCAGATGTGGCAATCACGGGACCAGTTGTGACACCGGGAATGGGAGGACAGCCGATGTGCCACAGGGACTACCCAACTCAGCACTACGTTTAAGAGTACTAGGAGGTCATTAGAAGAATAAAGTATTACAGCAGTTTAGAGAGAGCGAGAGAGTGAGAGAGAGAAAGTGAGAGGGAGAGAAGAGAAAGAGGATGGGAGAGAAAGAGGGGAAGAGAAAAGAGACAGAGAGAGAGAGAGAGTGAGAGTGAGCGAGAGAGAGATTGAAGAGCGAGAGAGCGAGAGAGAGAGAGAGAGAGAGAGAGATTGGAAGAGAGAAAGAGAGAAAGAGAGAGAGAGAGAGAGAGAGAGAGAGAGAGAGAGAGAGAGCGCGAGAGGGAGAGAGAGAGAAGAGAAAGAGGAGGAGAGAGATTGGAAGAGAGAGAGAGAGAGAGAGAGAGAGAGAGAGAGAGAGACAAAGAGAGAGTGAATGCGTGAATGCTATTTCTCTACTTTTTAATCCCTTTTCTTCTTGATAAACCAACTCCATCGAACAATAGCCCCCTTATCTCTGGCTCCCGTCGCGAAAACCCTCTATCGTGGACAAAAAGTTTCCCTTCCCCTCCTCTTTTTTCTTATCAAAAATCGATCCAACCACTGGTGTGGGTAAGCGAACGCCCCGACTCGGTAGCCGTTCACCTTATCAGAACCACCACTTTTTCGTCTCCTATTTCTGCCTTTTCATCGATTTTCATGTATTCAAAAGGATATCGATTGATTTTTTTGTCTGTCTAGACAGTGGCTTCGTCTACCTTTGTTTATTTACGGGTAGGCGGAGTAATCATGCGACGTTATCGTTATCTGTCACGCGCAGAAGGGGTCATTTGCATATCGGACAATACACGTACATGGGGCCATGCAAATTGCTCATTTGAGTTGGAGAGAGGCAAACACTGGTCTTTGAAGGTTTGGACGGTCTCGGCTCTTCAATGCAAATGGCCTGGGTTTCATCCCAATCGGCGCAGTTCTTTTGGAAATCTCTTCCTCTCTATCTGTCTCTCCCTGTTTCTCTGTATTTCTCTCTTGGTCTCTCTCATTCTCTCTCACCTCTTTCTGTCTCTCTCTTTTGCTCTCTCTCTATATTTTGCTATCTCTCTCCCTCTCTTGTGCTATCTTTGTCTCTGTATGTGAATCTCTCCCCCCTCTCTCTGTCTGTCTGTCTTTCTCTCTCTCTCTCCATTTCCCAAGTTCATTTTGCCTAAACTTTTACCAGTGACCGGTTGTTCTTCATTTTCCGCAGTATATATCCTATTTTAACATAATTTATCACTCCAATTGGAGCAAAACAACCACTCCGCCATGCTATGAACCGAACAACCAGGGTTCAATCCCCGTCGGTGCCTTTAAATTTCAAACCAATCGATAAACTGTTTTCGCGATCCCAAAATGCACTCTGATACGAACAATCGGTTATCTGATGGCTTCCAATCTGTTACCACTGATAAATTTTTTGCCTGGAAATCGCCCCTTCGCCCGGACCGCAAAGGCCATTTTTTGAGGGGCTTTGAGATAACTGGAAGAGTTTTTTTTAAGGAAATTTGACTATGTCTCATTAACTCACGCACTCACGCTTTGGCACACTCACTTCCTCGCGCTCTCACTCACACACGCTTTGACGCCCCCACTTTCTCACGCACTCACTCACGCACTCACGCTTTCAAGCACTCACTGTATCACTTACTCACACGTTCACGCTTTTGATCCGCTTTTCCTTGTTTTCGCCGCCCTATCCAAAATGAAGTCACAAAATAATGCGGCTGCGTAAGGCAATTAAGCCAAACGCGGCTGCACAAGTCAGTTAACCTAATTAACCCCCTAATTTGCATGTTACACTATTAAAAGGCTATTTTAATAAGCCATTTTGCCACAAAGTGCCCTATCTCCCGTTTAGAATGAAAACAGCCCTCAGCCTTCAAACCGACTGTTTCAATCCTCAGAACTGCATTATTCCCTCCATCTATTGTTAATTAATGTTTTTATTATTATTTTAGCTCTTGTATTTGCAAATTTCCTCAAGAAAATGATTATTGTTTCTAAATCAGCCGCAAAACAGCCTTTAAAAGTCATCCCATTCGAATGTTTCGGTAATAGTTACTGTAAAACTCTATTTAGACCTTTATCACATGCTACCAAAGAAAATTTCATTTAGAAATACAAAATAAAAAGTTTTCTAAAGTAAAATAGTTGTAGTCAAAGCGTCTGATCAAACACTAAACTACAAGTTCCTTCTCCGTCGCGGGACCCACCGTTTGTCAGACAATCCGCCCTTTAAATTCGCTTGATGAGGCCCAAAATTTCCACTCATTTCTTCATTTTCGGTGGTTTCCGTGTCGTTTCTCTTCATTTTTTCATTGAAAATCGTAATAATCGCTTAAAAATGAGCAAATAAGTGTATTTTTGATGAATTGTTGTTAATTCTGCGACTTTTCTCGTCGTTTTTGTCGTTTTTACCTTGAAACACCTATTTTCAGCATATGTCCTTATAGTACAATGGAACCTAATATATCGGACACCGCCCCTCTTTTGCGCGGAATCAACGCCTTCTGCGGGGAAAAATTCTGGGTGAGTTTTGCTCCAATTTGACTGGAAGCAGCCGCTTTTTGAGTCCTCAAATAGCGATTTTTGAATCGAATTTAACCTCTAAAATCTGCTCATTTCAGGACGCTAAAGCCTGGCGATCGCCGAATGTGCCGACGCTGACGCAGTGCTTCCACCACACGGCCCTCGTGTGGATCCCCTTCGCCGCGACGTTCCTCATCTCGCCCGTGCTCACCACACAGATCTCCAATAGGAACCCCACGCCTCTGCCATGGACGAGACTGCTCGCGTCGAAGCTGGTGCGTTTAGCTGAATTTTGAGCGGAAAATACTCGGGGAAACTCCAAAATCCTCACTAAAATCACTTTTCAGGCCGGTGGATGCGTGTTGATAGCCGACGCCTCGTTCCTCTTCATCTACGCCTTCTACGAGGCCATCTTCGTCGACTTCCCGGATGCCGTCGACTTCGTCTACCCGCTCATGCTCTGCCTATCCATGGTGCGTGGAGCCATCTCTGCGTCTCTGACCGTCATTACGTCACTGTCTCTGCGTCTATGACTGTCAAACTGCCTCATTCCCTGCGTCTCTGCCAGTTTGCGTCATGGCAACGGCGTCTGACCACCAGTGACACTCTGCGTCTCTTACCCCTATTGCATCACTGTCTCTGCGTCTCTAACCATCCACTTCTTCCAATTCCTCTGCTTCTCTCACTCCTTCCCTTCCAGATCCTGCTCACCCTCTTCGGCTGGTCCTGCCGCAACTACGGCAAAGTCACCTCGGGAGCCCTCTTCATTGTATGGACCCTCTTCGCCGTCTGCGGCCTCCCCGAGCTCTACTACTGGGTGAACGCCGCCTTCTCCGCATCGGTTGGTATTCTACCCTCTTCTGCTACCAATCCGCTTACTTCAATTCGTCTAATTACTCATTCCAGAGCTCGAATCCCCTGGACGTCCCCCGCTTCCTCGCCTACCTCATCTGGTGGCCGCTGTGTGCCGCCGAAGCGGTCATGTACGCCTTCGCCGACCGACCGCCTTCCGGATACAAGCCGATAAACGAGGATGGGGTGAAGCCACCGAATCTCCACCGAATAACCAAATGGTTCAGGTCCCCACCCCGGAAATGACGTCATCGTTCCTCAATCGACTGACGATGTGGTGGTTCAATAGCGCCTGCGTCAAAGGAAAGAAGAACCCGCTGGTGGTGAGCGACCTCTACGCTCTCAACGACGGAGACACGTCGGCCGTCCTGGTGCCCCAGTGGTTCCGCCTGTGGGACAAGGCTGTAAATGGTGAGTTTCTGGAGAATCAGACGAATCACTTGTCAAAAACGCAGTAATCCTTCACTTTCAGACTACAACGGCCGTCGTTCGCGGTCGAACTCGGCCCGTTCCCGCGCGTCCACTCTCCGCAGTCGCCGCATGAGCGACCAGACGCCGCTTCTGACAGCCGACGCCGCCACTGTCAGTTTCTTCATTCTTAGTCTTCTAAACTTCCAAGAAGACACCGAGTCTTCTGAGAAGACCCATCTCTTACCCGCTAATGTCAGTTGTTCCAGGATGACTACGGCTCGTTGCCCATTCCTCAGGCCGCCCAGATCAAGCCCCCGTCGATCATCTGGTGCCTCTTCAAGCTGTTCAAGTGGGACATCACCACGGCCATGCTCACGAAGGCCGTGTCGGACATCCTCACCTTCTGCAATCCGTTGCTGCTGAAGTGAGGATTCTGCGTCTTTACCCGTCGTCCTGTCTGCGTCTCTAACTCTTTCTTTACCTCTCTAACTTCCTCTCTTCCAGGATGCTCATCAAATTCACGGAGGATCTGAGCCGCCCGATGTGGCAGGGCCTGGGCCTCGCCGTGTCCATGTTCACCTGCTCGCAGCTCTCCTCTCTGCTCCAGTCCCATTACTACTACCTGATGTACCGCGTCGGGACCCGGATCCAGACATGCCTCACCGCCGCCGTCTACAAGAAGACGCTGAGGCTCTCGAACAACGCGAGGAGGGAGAGGACCGTCGGAGAGATCGTCAATCTCATGGCGATCGACATCGACCGATTCCAGCAGATCTCTCCTCAGTCGATGCAGTACTGGAGCAACCCGCTGCAGGTGAGGCATTTGAATCCAGCCTTCTGACTGTCTACCTCTAGCCAGTTCTCTGCTTCTCTAATTCTCCTGTTCCAGATCGGACTCGCCCTGTTCTTCCTCTGGAACGAGATCGGCGTCTCCGTGATCTCCGGCGTTGCTGTGATGGTCGCCCTCTTCCCGATCAACTTCCTGATCACAATGCTTGTCAGGAAATGGCAGGTGCAGCAGATGAGGTACAAAGACGAACGCACCAAGATGGTCAACGAGGTGCTCAACGGCATTAAGGTACTGCGTCTTTCTCTCTCTCTCTCTCTCTCTCTCTCTCTCTCTCTCTCTCTCTCTCTAGCTTTCTTTGTCTAAACCTCTACTTTCAGGTGATCAAACTGTACGCCTGGGAACCGCCGATGGAGGCCGTCATCACCGACCTGCGAGAGAAGGAGCTGTCGCTGATCAAGAAGGCCGCCTTCCTGCGAACCTTCTCCGACATGCTCAACTCGGCCTCTCCGTTCCTGGTACGATCTCTCGCTTCCTCTGCTTCTCTAACTCTTCCCATACTCCTCTAACCCTCTCCCATTCCAGGTCGCCCTGTCCACCTTCGCCACCTTCATCTTCATCGACGCCAAGAACGTCCTGACGCCCGAGATAGCCTTCGTCTCCCTGACGCTCTTCAACCAGCTGCGCACCCCCATGTCCCAAGTAGCCGAACTCATCACGCAGACGGTGCAGGTGTTCGTCTCCAACCGCCGTCTCAAGGAATTCCTCGTCAGCGAGGAACTCCTCCCCGAGTCCATCGACCCCTCCGCCAGAGATAGTGAGTTTCTGCCTCTCTAACCGGATCTGCTTCTCTAGCTCTTAGAACTCCTTAAAAACGTCCTAATTTCAGACGACGATGTGATCAACGTGAGCGAGGCGAACCTCACCTGGGACCCGGCGGAGCCCTCTGCGTCCCTGACGGGACTCAACTTCTCCGTTCAGAAGGGACAGCTGATCACCGTGGTCGGCCGTGTGGGCAATGGAAAGAGCAGTCTGCTCCAGGCACTGTTAGGTTAGACCTTTATCCTCTGTGTCTCTAACTATCTTGGATCCTTCCTCTGCATCTCACCTCCCTCTCCATCTCTAATTCCCTCCCTTTCCAGGCGAGATGGAGAAGCTGCGCGGGTACATTGGAGTCTCCGGCCGCGTGGCCTACGTACCCCAGCAGCCGTGGATGCAGAATCAGACGATGAGGTCCAACATCACCTTCGGAAAGAAGTTCGACGAGTACTTCTACAACCGTGTCCTTGACGCCTGTGCCCTGTACCCCGACCTCCAAATGCTCCCTCTGGGAGACATGACAGAGATAGGAGAGAAGGTAAATCTTTGGCTCTGCCGTTCTAACCGTCTCTACTTCTCTAAATCTAACCTCTCCTTTCAGGGAATCAACCTGTCCGGAGGCCAGAAGGCCCGCATCTCCCTGGCTCGTGCCGTCTACCAGAACCACGACGTCTACCTCCTCGACGACCCGATGAGTGCAGTCGACTCCCACGTCGGATCTCAGGTGTGCCTCTGCTTCTCCGATTCTAACCCTCTTCCAGCTCTTCTCCTCCGTGATCGGCCCCGAGGGAATGCTCCGCAACAAGACCCGCATCCTGGTCACCAACGAGCTCTCCTACCTCCGTCACTCGAACCTCATCCTCATCATGAAAGGTAGCCTTTATTTTTGTTTAAGCGGCCTACGGGGACCGCCAAGCGGCACATCTACAGATGAAATAAACAATATTGGCATTTTCAGACGGTCTCATCGAGCACGAGGGATCGTACGCCGAATTGATGCAACAAGGCGCCCTGGAGCCCCTGCTGGCCGAGTGCGAGAAGGAGGAACAGGAGGAGAGAAGGAGACGACAGGCGGAAGAAGTGGAGGACGAAGCCAGTGGAGATGAGGCTGGTGAGTAGAGAGAGAGGCGACAGTTAGAGACGCAGAACAGTTACCCTCTAATTCTGATTTTCAGCATTCAACAAGGGCGACGAGAGTGACGAGGACTACATCGACACGATATCCGAGTCGCCGCTGATCGACACCGTCCTCGGAAGTTCGCACATGTCCACCGTCTCTGGGATCATCAGCCGCCGGCGGATCAGCACCTCCACGGTCAAGAAGAGGAACCGCAGATACTCCACCGCGAGGCCGACATCTACCGCGCCATCTGGCACGGTTTCTGAAGGAACGGCGGCCGGGCAGCTCACATCGGCTGAGAAAGTGGAGACCGGAAGGGTTAGTTTTGAGAGAGAGAGGCAAACATCTAATTCCCCTATTTTAGGTCAAATTCGAGACCTACCTAATGTACTTCTCCTCGATGGGTGTGGTACTCGCCCTCTTCTTCGTCTCCGGAATGGTGCTGAGCACCGCATTCGCAATGGGACGCTCCCTCTGGCTCACTGACTGGTAAGCCACGGCCTCTTCCACTTTAAGCCCCGCCCCCTTCCCTACTCAGAAGACTTGGAAAGAGTGTTCATTTCCAGGTCCAACGATAACAACCGCGCGAATAGGACTGCCGCCACCACGTCGGTCGGCCTTCGTCTCGGAGTCTACGCTCTGCTGGGCTTCTCCGAAGTGGGCCTGCTCTTCCTCGGAATGGCCTCCCTCCTGTTTGGAGGAGTGGCGGCCAGTCGCAACCTGCACACTCCCCTGGTGCACTCCATCTTCCGCGCGCCGATGGCCTTCTTCGACACGACACCCTTCGGCAGGATTCTGAACAGGATAGGCAAGGTTGGTTGCAATCTTTAGCTTCTCCGCCGCCTCATTGAAGTCATGAAACCCTCTTCTTCCAGGACATCGAGACGGTGGACCTACTGCTGCCGATGAACGTGCAGCTCTTCGCCCAGTGTCTGATGCAGGTCGCCTCCACGCTCCTAATCATCCTCATCTCCACGCCCATCTTCGGCATAGCCATCCTCCCCCTGGGCTTCATCTACGTAGTCGTCATGCAGTACTACATCGCCACTTCGAGGCAGCTGAAGCGACTGGAGTCGATCACCCGCTCGCCGATCTACAGCCATCTCAGCGAGTCGATCCAGGGAGCGGCCACTGTTAGGGCCTACCGACTCGTCGACAGATTCTGCAAGATCTCGGAACACAAGGTCGACGCCCACGTGCAGGTCAGCCTAAGCTCTTATTTTCTTATTTTTTTTCTTTTTTTCCCTAAAATTCCTAATTTCAGTGCCGCTACCTCAGCTACGTCGCGAACCGGTGGATGTCGATCCGCCTGGAGTTCATCGGCAACAGCATAGTCCTCTTCGCCGCCATGGCCGCCGCCTTGATGAGGGACACCACCTCTTCTGGAGTCATCGGTCTCTCCGTCTCCTATGCCCTCAATGTGAGTCTCTCTCTCTCTGGAGAAACCTCTCATCCTCTCGTTCAGATTACCACCGTCCTCAACTTTGCCGTGCGGCAGATCAGCAAGCTGGAGACGAACATCGTCTCGGTGGAGCGAGTCAAGGAGTACTCGGACACGACGACCGAGGCCGAGTGGAAGTCGGAGGAGGGCAACGAACCGCCCACGGAGTGGCCCAACGAAGGACGCATCGAACTGAACAACTACTCCACCAGGTTAGGACCTCAGCCTTCTTCTCTAGCTAGCTTTCTCTGCGTCTCTAACCCTCCCTCTTCCAGGTACCGCCCCGGCCTCAGCCTCGTTGTGAAGCAGCTGAACGCCGTCATCGGCCCCCACGAGAAGATTGGAATCGTCGGTCGCACGGGCGCCGGCAAGTCCTCCGTCACCCTGGCCCTCTTCCGCATGATCGAGCCCGCCGAGGGAAATATCATCATCGACGGCGTCAACATCAGCCGCCTGGGACTGCACGACCTGCGAAGCCATCTGACCATCATCCCCCAGGACCCCGTGCTCTTCTCCGGAACGCTGAGGTGAGATAAATCCCTTTATCGAGCTCTAATTCTAAAACTACTGTAATCTTGCTCTACCATAATCTCTACTTTAGGTTCAACCTGGACCCGTTCAATCGCTACTCGGACGATGATCTCTGGCGCTCCCTCGAGATGGCCAACCTGAAGCCGTTCGCCATGGCTCAGCACGCCGGACTGGACCACGAGATCACCGAAGGCGGTGAGAATATCAGGTACGGAGAGAGAGATAGAGAGGGATGAGAGATACATACGAAATCTTCCCTAGAGAATGACAGAGAGATCCAGAAGATGCAGACAAACCCCTTCTTTTAGTGTTGGACAGCGGCAGTTGGTGTGCCTGGCGAGGGCTCTGCTGCGGAAGACGCGAGTTCTGATCCTGGACGAGGCCACGGCGGCAGTGGACGTATCGACGGATGCGTTGATCCAGAAGACGATCAGGGAGGAGTTCAAGGACGCCACCGTCCTCACCATCGCCCACAGGCTGAATACGATCCTTGACTACGACAGGTTGGTAAAGAGGGAGATGGAAGCGGCCTGAGTTTGCCAGAAAGCGGCCCGAGGTCGCCAGACAGTTACAGAAATCCTCTTCCTAACCCCCTCCTTTCAGAATCATCGTCCTCGGCGAAGGCCGCATCGTAGAATTCGACAATCCGCGCACTCTCCTGGACAACCGCAAGTCGGAATTCTTCCTGATGGCCAAGAAGGCCGGTCTCATCAGCTAATACCCAATTACCTCCTCACCCCTCTCCCTTTGCATTGTATAATTCATGTGGATTTCAAGAGTCAGATGACTCTCTCTCTAGCCTTAATTCCCACTTTCTCATTTCGTCACCCACTTTTACACATTTTGACACTTGTAATAATTTATACTAGATAATAATTTTAATAGTTTATGACTTACAAGATTGGGTCATTTTACTGGTGTTTTAATAAAGAGTTTTATTTCCTAACATTGTGTTTTTCTTAGGGATATCTAAAATTGGGGCTTTTATTAGGGACATCTGAGTCTTGGGGTTGAATCTGATGACATCTTCTGGGCTCTCACCTCATTCAAGATGGCTGAGGAGGGAGAAAGGAGATAGCTAAACCTGCTAGATAGCTGATGACGAAAGTGAAAACTGGGTCAAATACAAGGTGAGAGACCAGACACTTCAATTGCAAGGTCAGAGACGCACAGAAACGAGAGAGAGAGAGAGTCATTGGGTAGAGACGCAGACAGTGCGAGAGTTCAGGGGTTGTAGATGCGCAGATACTGGAACAAGGTTAGAAGAGCAGAGACGCAGACATCGCGAGTACTTTCAGGTCAGAGATGCAGACACTTATACAATTTCAATGGAAGAGACGCAGAGAAAAGCGGGGTTTGTAGGGAAAGACAGTGCGAAAGCAGAGACGCAGACACGGTTACAGTATGGAGGTCAAAGACGCAGAAACTTTCACAACTGGGAGGGCAGAGACGCAGACACTGTAGCAAGGTTAGGAGGTCAGAGACTCAGACATCGCGACAGTTCAGTCTTTTTTTTTGCTTTTTTTGCTTTTTTGCCGGCGTGCTGAGAATTTTCTTGGCCTGTCAGAAGAAAATGTTGAAGTTTAGTTACCGAAAAGCACAAGACGGCCTCAATATCTACTAGAATAATGATGATAATTAAAAATAAGAAGTTAAAAACACAAATAGAACACAAAAAGTTATAAAAAATACGAGTTTCAATCGTTTACTCATTTGATCACAGTTTCTCATCCTTAGAAGTCGAAATTCGCCGGTGTGTTGAAATCGCAGAGCGTCGGCTGCATGTTGTAGGCTGGCTGAACTGCGTAGGCCGGCTGCACTCCGTAGGGTGGCGGTGCTCCACAGGGTCCTCCGTAGGCAGGCCCCACACAGGCCCCTCCAGGAGCCGGAATGGGGACGGGCGGGGCGACGACCACCTGCTGCTGCTCGACGGAATTACGGCGACGGCAACAGATGAAGACGACTATGAAGACGACGATGAGGAAGGCGACGACGGCGAGTAGGGTGAAGACGATGGTGAGGATGACCCAGAGGGGAGCGGCCATCTCGAGAGGGAGGAGGCAGGGAAGTGAAGGGAGGAGGCAAAGTTACGATAGAGACGTCACGCAGCGGAACGGACCGATTTTCATATCTAGTCTAATTTCTCTCCGTGACGAGAGAGAGAGTGAGAGAGAGGGGAGATAGAACGAGAGAGAACGAGAGAGCAAGAGAACGAGAGATAACAAGAGAGAGAGAGAGAGAGAGAGAAAGAGAGAGAAAGAGAGAGAGAGAGAAAGAGAGAGAGAGAGAGAGAGAGAGAAACATGGTAAACGAAAATAAACCATTCAAGTAACATTTTTCTTTGTTAAAGGGGAAGGACCTCGTAAAATTGATTTTTCAAAGTATATTTCTTATAGTTTCATTGAGTAGATATCGGGAGAATCCTTTATCATTGAGTAGATATCAGGAGAATCCTTTATTAAAAACAGCTGAAAATCAGGACAACGTTATCTATTTCCCATAATGACGACACCATGAATCTAGCAAGTGAATCCTTCGAGACCGAGTTTCTTGCAGAACTGGTTGCACTCGTGACTTTCGAAGTAATTCTTCATTCCTCCTACTGCGTGGTTCATAGGACCGTAGCGAGTGGGGTCCTTGCAGTGGATGGCTGGGTCCGTGAGAACAACGCCCGTTGCGCCTTCTCCTTCGATTCTTCCTACGACTCCCTCGAGATCCACGACCATCAGGAAGCCATTCGTCGCCTGCAAAAGAATTGTTAAAAATAATGATATTTATTTTAAACAAATGGTTTCTTTGAGAATGTTGTTCGATTTATCGATGATGTTCCCTAGATTCCAAAGGGTTATAGTGTATGTAAAACTCGCCTAGGACGCCATCTAGGAAAAAACTTGATGTCTTAGAATTGGCGGGAACGTTGTGTTTAACATTCCTAGGATACCCTAGTTTTAATTTGAAACTTTTGGCGCTAGGTCATTTTTGGGTGCCAGGTTACGGTAGGCGTGTCCCGGCATCCTAGGAACGTTATACACAAAGTTTCATCAAATCCTAAGCCAAGTTTTTTTCTAAGACAGGTGCCAGCCTGAGTTTTACAGACACTCACTCATGAGTTTAATCGTTATTTACGTAAAACTATATTCAAGTTCACCTTGTATGTCCAGTGCGAGAAGGCGGTGACCAGTTGGACGAACTCCATGCTCACTCCCAGTGCCATTGCCTTTTCCTCCATAATCTTGTAGCCCGTGTTGTTGGTGAATCGTACGAACTTGTCCGTTGCCGCGAATCGCTTCTCACACGACATGTACCTCGGGGGATTCAAATCATCCAAGTAAAGCGTTCTGATTTTGACGAACTTGATTGGCTTGTTGAGATCAGTCTTCTGTCTCAGATCAATGACGAACTCCTGTGCCAGATACGATGCGATGGTCTGCATCTGATTCGACAGTTCGTATCTCTTCGCCGAGTTCATGCCCTTCCCCACATGCAGATACTCCTTGAGCACAATATCATCGTTCATTCTAAGTTTTGTCTCCTTAGAAGACGACTTGGCGTCCCCACTTGGCCCGTCGACAAAAGTGGAAACGTTCCTTCCGTAGAAGGCAAGTCGCTCGGCGCCCTTTCCGAAAGGATTGCTTGCGATCTTGACGATGGCCCGCTTTGGCTTCTTCCTGACAAGAAGCACGTCTTCTTCGATGTCCTCGATGCTCTTAGGGAGCTCGTATGAAACGAACTTCCCTTTGACTTCTGGAACACTCGGTCAGTTCGGATCCGCTTTGTCGATTGTGAAGGGGCGTGCGACTCTCACCACTCCAACTGTCCTCTTGCTCGTACTGACCGAAGCGGAGATGGACTCGCTGACAGCAGTGATGACAGAGTCCCTGATGGCTGCAACGTTCTTCACTTCGAATTCGACTACAGGCTCTCCGTAGGCTTCCGAGAACTTTTGGATCATCACATTCGTGAAGTCATTAAGTTTTCCGAAATGGTACTGGATCCCAATCGTTCGCAGTTTGGAGAAAAGCTCCTTGCAGGTCCTTTCTTCCGGGTCTCCAGCAGCATAATCGTCAGATGCTGATATATCATAGAACTCCTTTCCGTGGCAGGGAGCATCGCAGATGTGGAAGATCACTTTTGTTCCGCAATTGTCTGACCACCGCAGCCCCAGGGCAGTGTCCAATCCTCCGAAGATGTCTTCGCACGTGTCTCCTCCTCCAGTGGCACGGAGTCCGCCACAGAAGGCAGTGAACTCCGTGACATTGGTAGTGAATGGGAGAACTTCGAACTGATTCTTATCGCAGAAGTCTCTGTAGGCTACGAATGCCAGTGACATGGACCGTGCCTCAGCGTTCGCTCCTCCCGGCCCCACTCCCGTGAGCTTCCTCACGATGTCCTTGATCGAATCGCGAACGCCGTCGATGGATCGCTGCATGCTGCCGGTGACGTCAACCAGGAAACACAGCTGCACGTCTCGGGCACGACGAATGGCCACGAGAACCTAAATGACAAGAGAGTTTATTTGTAAGTTAATAACTCACCTCTTCGATGCGCTTCTTTCGCAAGGTTACTGCAACCTGAAAAACGAACATTAGCGAACAATCCGACATCATATTTAATATGACAGGGTTTTTAAAGGATAAACAAACAGGCTTTTTAAAACTTGTAAACGCTTAATACTTCAAGCATGTGCCAATTTCTATCATAAAATCTTGGGACTACACGGATTCACCATTTTAAAGATCAATCCGTGTAGACCATTTTAATGGTCAATCCGTGTATTAAAATAAGTTGCACTTGGAGCAGGCAAGGAAACAGTTCTCATTTAGCTTTTAAGCATGTTATCCGGATGTTATCCATATGCATCCTTTAAGAAGGATGTTATCCGATACTGCGCACTTCACTAGAACCCTGATCTCTATCACACGATACAGCTGCAATGAGGGGTTGATTTCGCTATTACAATAAAGAAATTTTTTGAACGCGGCCTATATTAAATGTGGGCATTGGTTGCGCGTGAAAAAAACTTTTCTTTTATTTTGCCACAAAAAAAGGTAAAAAAAGTCAGTCAATCGAGCTACCCAGTAGATGCTTAAAGGGACAGTCAGGGGCCTTTTCATTTCATTATGATAGGATACGGTCGGCCATTTGCATATTCAAAAATGCTAAATTGTCTCGCGCACTCCTCATTTCCCTCAATGTTTCATTTAAATGTGAATGCCACTACATTGACCGTCCGGGCCATCCGCACTTTCTGCGGATGGAAACCCGAAATCGGCTACTTTGAGGTTGAATATCTCAAAAACTAGGGATTTCCGACATAAGGTCCCAAAAAGTTTTTTGTACAGCTGAATTTTCTCTTTCATATGAGACAAAGTTGCAAATGCCGCCTGACTGTCCCTTTAAGCATTCTTTAGAGCGTTTTATATTGTTTTGTCAATTTTAGCCCCTATTCGATTTCTTTTTTTTTGCAGTTTCTTGCAATAAATCCCAATGTGAAACGAGAGATCTATTGAAATGAAGTTACTAGCTTCGTTATCAACAAGTTTAGATTTTACCTTGAATCTGTCGACGAGCGTATCATCGTCGGTAGGATCCTCTCCGAAGGGTATACCCTCGTCTTCGTAGATGGCCTGCAATATGTTTATGTTAACTCATTATTTATTCTCACTTATTGCACTTTGCCATGACTTTGTATAAAGTCACATTGTTCTTTGTCTGTTGTCTTGCCCCACAAATCAGTGAGGACTTCCTTAAGTTTCAACCGAAATATTTACAAGGGACCCTATTTTAATAAATGTATGAAAAAGCGAATCGCAAAGAGAGGTGTGGTTTGGTTTGAGGGATTGATAAAAAGAGAACAATATTGCTTCGTAATTGAATTGAAATTCATGAAAAGCGAAAAGAAATCGCTGTGAAAATCTTAATTTTTAAACCTACAGCTATTGTGAAAATCTTAATTTTTAAACCTACACACACCCACACACACACACACACACACACACACACACACACACACACACACACACACACACACACACACACACACACACACACACACACACACACACACACACACACACACACACACACACACACACACACACACACACACGCACACACACACTCTCTCTCTCTCCACTTTCATTTGCTTTTCGTTTTACTATCCTTCTCTTCCTGTATCACTATCCCCCTCTATGTGCGGATTTCTCTCTCTCTCTCTCTCTCTCTCTCTCTCTCTCTCTTTCTGTCTCTCTCTATCTCTCTCTTTCTTTCTTTTTCTCTTTCTCTCTCTTTCTCTCTTTTTCTCTCTCTCTCTTTCTCTCTCTTTCTCTATGTATCTCTCTATCAATCTCTATCTATATATCTCTCTGCCTCTCCTGAGTTCTTATTGCTTTTGAGACTAGAAACTACGCAGAACTTTCTGTACAAAGTTAGCTGATTCTGAAGACATTCTCTTAGCTTAGCTGAACCTACAGAAATTGACAATGACTTTAGAATCAGCTAAGTCAATTTCTGTAGGTTCAGCGCAGTGTGATAGTCATAGATAAGCGGACACCCCTCAAAATGCATCGGTGGTGCACATGTAGCGCGTCTGACTAACGTTTTGCTCTATGTTCGTTCGAATCCTATCGTATTTTTCTTTTTGCTTTTATAGTTTTCCTAATTGAAAATTAACGTTTTCGTTAAATTGTGCCTTAAAAATTGAATTGAAATTATTTTTCTAAAACATTTTTTTCACATTTTCAACAACAAAAAAATCCACAAAAAATTCAGAAAAAACTAATTTTGGTGTTTGGTTCACTTCTTAAGTTCGCAAAACAGCCATGACTATCACGGGGGGGATTGCGGTGACAGAAAAATTGCGATTCCAAGGCAGCTCAGCATATTTTGAAAACGGTCCTTTTAAACTACATGTATATGACCACTTTTTCTGGTATGGCTCGTTTCATTTGGTCATACTGATGAAAATAGGTTTCCATGTTAGCTAAATCTTTCGGAACCATAAACATCACTAACCTTCAGTCTTTTCCTAGTTTCTCGAATGTGTTTCGGTACCTCCGGTTTTGCCGGTGGTGCTGCTTTCGGCTCCCTCGTAAACTCGGATCTCTCATTAGTTGCGGATTCCTCCATGACCGTAGGAACGGAAGGTTCCGAATCCATCCTGAAACTAAAAATGTTTTTCACGGAACTGGTTTTACGCGTTTCAGGGTCAAGTTTTTGTCGTCAGATTCGGGAAATGCGGAAGGGATTATTCTGCGAAAACGGCTGAGAATTTTCGCGATTACTTTAATATGCCATGGAGACCTGCGGGAAAAAATAACATGATAACAAAAACTTCAGTGAATGAATCTTTTTACTTTTTCTTTTATTTTACAGATACAAACGATCAATACTAAAATGGTTTTAATTTGGAAAAGTCCAATTATTTGCAATGTTCTGGCGCGCGATCCCGACGGGACCCGTGCATAAGATTTGACCTATTAAAAACGGACATTAGCGCGTTGTATCAGTTAGATGGGAGAAACTTTAGCTTCACGCAAAGCGGTGATCCAAACGAGAGGTAGTGATAGCGTTGAAAATGCGACAGTCAAACGCAAGCCACTTTTGTTGTGCGTAACGCCATAAAGACGGTCGTTAAAATGCAGATAGAGAAAATGGAGAGAGGAACATTGGCTAGCACAGACGACTCAAACGAAAATGGATCTTTCGTTGCTGTTCAGCAATGGTTTAGCAAAGGTTCAAAATGTACGGTGTAATACGAAAGGAAAAGGTTTTGAGAGGGGAGAGACACCTACCCTTCACACCGGAAACCGATCAAAAAGATTTGAGGTATCGTAAGCACAGCAATGCCACGTATTACAAAACCACGTATCTTTTACACAAAGTCGAAAAAACGTACCTTTTGAACAAAATATTCATTTTTACACTCGGCGAATAATCAAAATGGATTCAGTCCATAAAATCAAATTTGAATGGTTACGGCTCTCGTTTTTTACCTGGTTAGAGAAACGTTTCACCATATTTCTCGTTCTTTTCTCTCTCTTTGTGTCTCTCTAATTCTTGGTTTCTCTCTTTCCCCTCTCTCTCTCCCTCTTTCTCCATTTCTCATGCAATCTTCCCGCTCGCAATAACGAAGGAGTGTGCGCAATGAAACATTCGCGAATTGATAACCCTACAGATAAGATGAACAAGAAGTCGTTATCATAGAAGAAAGGCTTGGACTAAAGAGAAAGAAGGGAAGCTCAGGTATTAGGTTCCATGCGTTCCACTGCGGAGGCCGGCTGCACCCCATAGCCAGGTCCATAGGGAGAGGGTCCTCCGTAGGCAGGCACTCCGCAGCCTCCAGGAGCCGGAATGGGGACGGGCGAAGCGGCGACCACCTGCTGATGCTCGACGGAATTACGGCGACGGCAACAGATAAAGACGACTATGAAGACGACGATGAGGAAGGCGACGACGGCGAGTAGGGTGAAGACGATGGTGAGGATGACCCAGAGGGGAGCGGCCATCTCGAGAGGGAGGAGGCAGGGAAGTGAAGGGAGGAGGCAAAGTTACGATAGAGACGTCACGCAGCGGAACGGACCGATTTTCATATCTAGTCTAATTTCTCTCCGTGACGAGAGAGAGAGAGTGTTTCGGTCTGGAAAAGCCTTTATTCAAAACAGCAGAGAATCAGAACAATACAAGATAAATCTAGCAAGTGAATCCTTCGAGACCGAGTTTCTTGCAGAACTGGTTGCACTCGTGGCTGGCGAAGTAATTCTTCATCCCTCCGACTCCATGGTTCATAGGGCCGTAGCGAGTGGGGTCCTTGCAGTGGATAGCTGGGTCCGTGAGAACAACGCCCGTTGCGCCTTCGCCTTCGATTCTTCCTACGATTCCCTCGAGATCCACGACCATCAGGAAGCCATTCGTCGCCTGCAAAGGAATTGATAAACATAGGGATATTTATTTTAAAACAAGATTTATCGATGATGTTCCCTAGATTCAAACGGTTTAAGAGTCTGTGTCCATGAAAGTCGAGCTGGCATTTTTAGTCTTCCATTTGACCCAAAATTTGTCAAAAGTAGGTGGGTGACCCCGGGTTACGGTAACTTTCTTCAATCTCGGCCACATTTCAATTTGGGGTACGCATTCGATAGCTCATTTTGCGCTGACAAACACTGTAATTGATTAAATTTGAAATTCTGACTGAAAAATTTTCACTAGAGTCAAAAACCGCAAAAAAAAATGAAGCATATCAGTTTTTCGCATTTTTCGGCTATACACCTATGTATTCGAAAAATCAGACGGGCAAAAAGCGACCTATTTATTCAAAAAAGTAAGATAATTTTAAAAAAAATAACTATGAAAATCGGAGTGCCCTATCATGCCCAAAATTTCGATTAAAAATGACAATTTTGCGAAAATGCGCTACTTCTTCAAGCAGCAAATTTTATTTTTATTTTTTAGAAAAAACTTTTGCCAAACTGAAATGATGCCAAAACTGCCCTTTGTGCAGCGGAAATGAAGAGATTTATATATTCTAATTAATATGCAAAATTTTGGCCGCTGATTTCATTTTGGCAATAACTATAAGATTACGTTGAATTTCACCTTGTACGTCCAGTGCGAGAACGCCGTGACCAATTGGACGAACTCCATGCTCACTCCCAGCGCCATCGCCTTCTCCTCCATAATCTTGTAGCCCGTGTTGTTGGTGAATCGCACGAACCTGTCAGTTGCCGCGAATCTCTTCTCACAAGACATGAACCTGGGCGGATCCGAATTCACCGAAAGCGTTCTGATCTTGATGAACTTGATCGGCTTATTGGCCCCAGTCTTCCTCTTCAGATCACCAACGAACTCCTGAGCCAGAAAGGAGGTAATGGTCTGCATCTGATTCGACAGTTCGTATCTCTTCGCCGAGTTCATGCCCTTCCCCACATGCAGATACTCCTTGAGCACAATATCCTCGTTCATCTTCCGTATCTTCATCTCCTCAGATGACTTGGTAGCGCCACTTGGCTTGTCCACATAGGTGGAGACGTTCTTCCCATAGAAGGCTAGTCTCTCGGCCCCGCTTCCGAAAGGATCGTTGGCTATCTTGACGATGGCCGACTTTAGCTTCTTTCTGTCCAACGGCACGTCCAGTTTAATGTCCTCGATGCTCTTAGGGAGCTCGTATGAAACGAACTTCCCTTTGACTTCTGGAACACTCGGTCAGTTCGGATCCGCTTTGTCGATTGTGAAGGGGCGTGCGACTCTCACCACTCCAACTGTCCTCTTGCTCGTACTGACCGAAGCGGAGATGGACTCGCTGACAGCAGTGATGACAGACTCCCTGATGGCTGCGACGTTCTTCACGTCGAACTCGACGACAGGCTCTCCATAGGCTTCCGAGAACTTTTGGATCATCACATTCGTGGAGTCATTGAGCTTTCCGAAATGGTACTGGATCCCAATCGTTCGCAGTTTGGAGAAGAGCCCCTTGCAGGTCCTTCCTTTCGGGTCTCCAGTGGCATGATCGTCATTTGCGTTGAGATAGAACTCCTTCCCGTAGCAGGGAGCATCGCAGATGTGAAATATCACTTTCGTTCCGCAATTGTCAGACCACCGCAGTCCCAGGGCAGTGTCCAATCCTCCGAAGACGTCTTCGCACGTGTCTCCTCCTCCAGTGGCACAGAGTCGGCCGCAGAAGGCAGTGAATTCCGCGACGTTGGAAGTGAACGGGAGCACTTCGAACTGATTCGAATCGCAGAAGTCTCGGTAGGCTACGAAAGCCAGGGCCATGGACTGCGCCTCAGCGTTCGCGCCTCGCGGTCCCTCTCCCGTGAGCTTCCTCACGATGTCCTTGATCGAATCGCGAACGCCGTCGATGGATCGCTGCATGCTGCCGGTGACGTCAACCAGGAAGCACAGCTGCACGTCTCGGGCACGACGAATGGCCACGAGAACCTAAATAACATTAATTTAATAGTTCATTTGTATGCCTCACCTCCTCGATTCGCTTCTTTCGCAGGGTTGTCGCGACCTGAAAAGCGAACATTACCGAACAATTCGACATTATACTTAAAGGGGAAGGACCGCGTAAAATTTTTTTTTCCGATTTTGTAGTTAAAGCCTAGATCTCATTCCCAGGATTCCGAAAAATACCTCTTTTACGCATTTTGGATCAAAATGAATCGATTTAGGAGTGCTTGAAATATTGAGGCAGTTGCCATTTGAATTGCCGCCAACTCTGCGTCTCCCCATTTCCCACACTCTCTCGCCCACTCTGGCCGTGTTTACGTGCGGCAAACGCGTAAAACGGCCGTATTAAGGCGCCCCTTTTGCAGCGCCCCTTTTGCAGTCATATCATATAAAAGGGGTATGTTTTAGAATCATGGAAACGACACCTATTCAATGAAACAATTGTAAAGAGTTTGAAAAATCAATTTTACGAGGTTCTTCCCCTTTAAAGGGACCGTCAGGAACCAATTTTGACTTGCGTTTTCCTATGAATCATTACTGTATGCGGCGGGACTACCCTTGCCGCGGCTGCCGATCTCGTACAGGTGTGAAACGCGCGGCTCTGCGATGTGAGATAAGCAGAGTTTTCTGCGTCCTTTCAGGCGGGACGTTGACAATTTGAAAGTGGCGATCAAAAATCGATAAACCTATGGATTACAATGACGCGTAAACACCGTGTACGTAGTTCGTTAAATTAGTTATCCAGAGGTGCCTGTCGCCTGGAATGACCAAAAATGACATTTCAGATGCAGATTTCTCCAAAACGACCCATTTAAATCCAAAATTGTTTATTTATTTCTTGAATAACTTTCCAAGCTCTTTAATTTGAGATAAAGCCAAAAAAGGGCTCTGACGGTTCCTTTAAAAGGTCGGGTGCTTTTAACAATTTTTTCAAACAACGTGCACGTTGTTTACGCGTCCCATCAGTTGATCGACGTTTTTGTCATTTTGAATTTTCAATGTTTCCACCTGAAAAGACGCAGAAAACTCTGGTTGCCTGACATGGTAGTGCCGCCAGTTTCACACCCGTACGAATTCGGCTGCCGCGGCCCTAATGAGGTTGGATCATACCGAGAATCTGTCAACGAGCGTGTCCTCGTCGGTAGGATCCGGTCCGAAGGGTACTCCCTCGTCCTCGTAGATGGCCTGCAATATGCTTATTTGAATTTAATTTTCTATCCTCACTCATTATTGACCTAATCGTTAACCCTAAACATCACTAACCTTCAGTCTCTTTGCAGTTTCTCGAATGTATTTCGGTACGCTCGGTTTTGCAGGTGGTGCTGCTTCCCGCGCCCTCGTAAACTCAGATTTCGCATGAGTCACGGGTTCCAGCATGAACGTAGGAACGGAAGGTACCGAAGCCATCCTGAAAATCACTAAAATGTATTCAGATCAACCGTACATCAATCAGCACAACTAGATATATCGTAGAACTTTGGCTAGAGGGGAGGAGAGAGTGTGGGAAATGGAGAGACGCAGAGTTGGCGGCAATTCAAATGATAATTCCCCCAAAAAGTGCACTCGGTTCATTTTGGTCCAAAATGTGTATTTTTTATAATTCCGGGAATAAGAATTAGACTTTTATCACAAAATCAAAAGAAATTTAGGACCCTTCGTCACAGGGTTCAAACATTCTCCATGAGGCATTAATTGTCAAAACCTGTTATCAAAAAAACATTTGGCGTAGGTCGATTTTCACGGAACTGGTTTAAGGTGTTTTAGGTTCAAGTTTTTGAAGTCAGAATGGGGAAATGCGGACAGGATTATTATGCGAAAACGGGCGGCTGGGCGACGGGGTCAACTGATGGCCGTTCTAAGATCTGATTCAGCTTCAGGCGGGCAGAATTCCAATTCCCTCACAACCGCTACAGATGGTTACTACTATGATTATTATAATGTCATGGAGATGGGAGAACCTTTAGCCACCAGTGACGATAGGGGGTCTACGATAGTCCAGGTAACCTCTCAGAATTTCACACGTTTTACACAAGACGGTGATGAAAATTACCAAAACGAGAGGGACACAAGACGGTGCCTAACACCACAGGTTATAAACGACGGTCGTTATCATGCAGAGAAAGGGAGAGAGAGAGCGAGAGAGAGAGAGGGGGGAGAGAAAGTTAGAGAGATAGAGAGAGAGGGAGAGAGGGAGAGGGAGAAAGAGAGAGAGAGAGAGAGAGAGAGAGAGAGAGAGAGAGAGAGAGAGAGAGAGAAAGATAGAGAGATAGAGAGAGGGAGAGAGGGAGAGGGAGAAAGAGAGAGAGAGAGAAAGAGAGAGAGAGAGAGAGAGAGAGAGAGAGAGAGAGAGAGAGAGAAACGGGCCAGAATAAACAACTTTCGGCCTTTTCGGCCCAATTAACCACGTGTTGTTGAGGGAGGAGAGAGCGCAGACCCGTGCCGAATGACTAAGAGGAAATGCGGATGCCACATGGTGCAAAACGCAAAGAAAAAAGATGTTTTCAGAGAAGATGAGAAATAGCTATCCTCCACACCCGGAACCGATGAAAAGCAAACCGAAAAAACGTAAATTTTGAACAAAATGTACTTTTTCTTTTATATTTTTGTCTTTTATATGATTTTCTTTTATATTTTTGTCCACCCCGTAAAGTGGACGAACACAAAATTTGGTGGTGAAATGTTTCTTTAAACAGGTAAAAAACGAGAAACGTAACGTTGAATTTCTCGCTTTAAAACCTAATGTCTGAATGAATCTAGGGCACACATAGAACGAATGACTTAAGGAAAATCGATTATCGATTTTCGGGTCTGTGTCACGATAATGTGGTGCTGGGTACTATAAGTCGGTTCAAAATTGACGAAGTTTAAAAAAAACTACATGGACGTCATAGAGTTTTAAGATCTCATTTCTGTAACAATACCATTATTAGTCGAAGTGTAAAATATACAGCGAAAGACGAAAAAATAAACGTCGAGGCCGCGGGAAATACATTTTCCAGCGGGGAATGCGATTCGTTGGTCAAAAGTCAACACTCGCTGTTTATTGCAGCCACATTTGCAGCCTCAATGCCATGTGGCAGCGGGATTTTGTTTAAAAAAAGAGTTTAGATCAATATTTTAAATCGAAAAAATACTTTTAAACAACGGAAAACCCCTTTTCTTGCGTTTCAATGAAAACCCAGGCCACGTAAAATTGATTTTTCAAAGTCTCCTAACAATTAATTTATTGAATAGATATCGTTGCCACGATTCTGAAACATACCCCTTTTATATGATTTGGACTGCAAAAGGGGCGCGTTTACACGGCCGATTTACGCGTTTGCCGCATGGAAACACAGCCAGAGTGGGCGAGAGAATGTGGGAAATGGGGAGACGCAGAGTTGGCGGCAATTCAAAATGCACTTTTCCCAAATTTGAAGCGCTCTCAATCGGTTCATTTTGATCCAAAATGGACAAAAGAGGTATTTTTCGGAATCCTGGGAATGAGATATAGGCTTGTGTCGCAAAATCTGGAAAATTATTTTTACGTGGTCCTTCCCCTTTAAGCACTGTAGTTGCTGTCTAGTATCGATCTCACGACGTTTCATTGTGTATTTATTTAAAAAAAACTGAATTGAGCCGTTTGCGCTGGTTCCGTGTTTTAGTTTATACTTCTCGCCCATCGAGCTTGGAATGAGATTAAACTAACCTGCACATCTAACTAGCAAGAGAGCGCGCACAATGAGGAGACGCAGAGTACATTAGCATAACCATGGCCATTTTCAATTGACAAGCTCGATGGGCGAGGGGTATACAAAGCAAATGGGGCCAGATTGGCCACCTGTGTTGACATTAAATTATGTGATAGAGGGGTTTTTGGCTGGAAAAGAATCAAAATTCACACATTTGAACAACAACCTTTTTTTATAACGCAGTTAAAATTGCGGATATATAATTTTCGACATCGAGAAAAAAACATGTTTGTCATTTTCCAACCATATTCCTATCTTTTTCCTACTTAGGAAATCACTCATGATGTTGTTTACAAAGTTTTTCAAAAAGGCGCGAACCACATGTTTGCCTAACACCACAAATTGTAAACAACGGTCGTTATCATGCAGAGAGAGAAAGGGAGAGAGAGAGAGAGGGGAAAATTGGCTAGCACCGATGACTAAATCGAAAAAGGGGTCAGAATGAACAACTTTCGGTCTTTGCAACCCAATTAACCATGTGTTGTTGAGGGAGGAGAGAGCGCAGATACGTACCAAATGACTCAGAGGATGCAACATTGTGTAAAACGCAAAGAAAAAATGTTTTGAGAGGAGATGAGAAATAGGTCCCCTGAGGGGACTCCCCTCCGCACCGGGAACCTATGGAAAATAATTGAATTTGGTGCTGAGTGTAGTAAACAAAGAAATGCCACGTAAATTGTCCTTTTTATATTTAAAAAAAATACAACGGTTGCCGTAAATTTTAAACAGAATGTACATTTTGTTCAAAATAGAACCGACGGAACAATTGAGCATTAGAAGGACGAAGACTTTGAGAATCACTTTCAATCTGCAAACTAAAAAATGAAAACAAAACAAAAAATGGGGTTCCCCGCGGCTTCAAGCTCCCCCTCTCTCTCTCTCTCTCTCTCTCTCTCTCTCTCTTCTCTCTCTCTCTCTCTGGCTTTACTTCGAAGAATTCTCACTCACTTCTAAGATTACTTTTAATTAACGGCTCTCATATATCCACGTTCGCCCATTCGAAAATGACATCGGTTGCCTTGCGGAACAATTGCTGCATTGAATTTCTACCTTTGATGATATATTGCACATCAATTTTCTCGCAGTTCTAAAAAATAGAAGAATAAGATTATTGCCCGAAACAGAGTCTCACCTGCAGTGGCCACCTACCGAATTCATCTTCCGGAACATAAATATAACGGGAAAAGAACTGGTTGAATTTAATGAATGGCATCAGTCGATTAATGAAGGGAAAGCGGGAAGTGCCTAGAACTGAACACTCCAATTTGAGTGATTGGAGAATAGGAATAATGGTGTCTGCCTTGTCATTGAGCCATTTCTTTGCTCCAAAGAAGCGATTCATGACCAACAATCTCAAAGCTTTGCACATTAACTACGCCCCGTCCAAAATACCCATTCAAGCTGTCCATATTTGGAAAGGAAACATTCACTCACCATTTGTTAGTTTTTTAAATATTTTAAATCAGCATTTTTGTCTATCAATCAAATTTTTCTTTCAGAATCGTGATGTAGCCTTTTACAAATTTCCAATTGCCAATGGATCGACCCTTATTGCCCGCCACGAAACTTACTTCTCTATTTTCTTTGTCCCTGATTACAGCCGACAGCGATTGTTTGACCTACTAGCTCCAATTATGTTCCGTTATTTGCCCGTGGATTTGTCAGTTGTTCGTAAAATATTCATGAAGCCAAAGTCCGATAGAACGGCTTTCGAAAAAGTTCACGCTAGGTATTTTCAATGAAATGTTCATGGTGTTTTGTCTTCTTTCTATTCGTGAATGGTTTTTGTTAAAGGGGAAGGACCGCGTAAAAAACACTCTCTCGCCCACTCTAGCCGTGTTTCCGTGCGGCAAACGCGTAAAACGGCTGTGTAAACGCGCCCCTTTTGCAGTCCAAATCATAGAAAAGGGGTATGTTTCGGAATCGTGAAAACGATATCTACTGAATGAAACTATAAGAAATATACTTTGAAAAATCAATTTTACGAGGTCCTTCCCCTTTAACAAAGAAAAATGTTACTTGAATGGTTTATTTTCGTTTACCATGTTTCTCTCTCTCTCTCTCTCTCTCTCTTTCTCTCTTTCTCTCTTTCTCTCTCTCTCTCTTTCTCTCTCTCTCTCTCTCTCTCTCTCTCTCTCTCTCTCTCTCCACTTTTCTTTCTCTCAGTCCATGTGCCCTTTGCCCTATCTCTTCTGCCCACTCTATCGCCTCCTCCGATCGTCCATGCCATTCTCAAGCCCCTGAGTCATCATGTTTTACGCCAATCGGCCGAGAAGACTGAGAGAAAAAACGATGCAAAGAGATATGACATTCAGAAGGCTGTCCGAGACAGGCGCCGTGGGAAACTAAAGAAGATGGCTGCTCAGCGGGGGTGGAAGGAAAGTGGAAGCAAGTTTAATTAATTAATTGTTGTAAAAATAAAAAGCAGATTTCAAAAAATTAGCTTTTTTTGCTAATCCAGAGTTTGCTTTGGATAGGAATTTTTTCAAGTAAAAAGCGGATTTCAAAAAATTTGGTTTGGCATTTTTCCTTTTTTTGCTTTTTAAAAACCATTTATTCACATTTTTAGTTAGTCATTCAACGATGTTCCCCCTGTCTTCATTAATCCATGACGTTCTATTCGAGGTTCTACAAAAGGTAATTTTTAAAACTAAATTTAAAGCTAATTTTTCTTTCAACATGAACATTCAGATGCCCCCAAAAACCCTCTGCCGACTGCGCCAAACCACAAAATGGATTGATGAGTTTGTGGAATTCGAGAGATTTCGCCTAAAATCTCGTTCTACTAAAGGAGACTTGAATTTTATAATTTACCTAGATGACACAGTATGTCCCTCGGTAAGTTTTTTTAAATATTTCCAATATAAATTTTTATTTTCAGGAACAACTTCGATTTTTTATTAAACTATCAAAAGACCAGAAACCACACTGCATGGAAGTATTAAGAAACAACGATCGAATTCCTAAATGGAAAATTAGAAACCCGTTCTTGGAGCTATCAGCCATCAGATTTGATCAAGTCATAGTGGTATGGTTTTCGGAAACAACAAATTATAACTGTTCTTCTCTCTCTCTCTCTCTTTTTATTATATTCGTGTTTTGAAGACATAAAACCCTCAACTTCTATACAGTGCGTTCAATAAGTATAGGGACACCTCAATTTTGATTTTTTGAGTTTCTTGATGATCTTGGGCAAATGTGACTTAGACTATTTTTTTAGGCACCTAAGACTTTGTAAGACCCCAATCTGCTGAACCCGCAAATTTAGCATAGCCGTCAATTATGCAAAATTGTTCAAATTAGGCCGTTCAATAAGTATAGGGACACTTGCCAAACTCGCTCAAAAGTATGCTAAAATGACGATTCCGGTGCAGATGAACAATAAGTCAGTTGCGTCTGGGCAGTGGACAACCGCTCCAAGGTGATTGGTAGCTGTGCAACAACAGACACTCCGGTTATATCACCATAAAACCGGGAAATTTCAAAGAGTCATAAACCGTCAACCAGAAACAGACCTTGGGAAGGTTTTGCATAATTTACGAGGAATACATGTTATAACGTCTGTAGAAGTCATCTGTTCAAATTAGAAGGCGTTCTGACGTCTGCAACAGTCGAATTTCCTTTAAACCTGTATTTTTCTTTAAATTGTTCATTCAGTTTTGGCGTCTGTTCCAAAGGAAAAAATCCAAATCCATAGAAAAACTGTTGCAGACATTGTATGGAATAAATCCGGTGTTACAGAGTCTGAATAAAAATTTTCTGTTTACCACTGTGGACCTTAAAACATTGAATAATGTAATTTCTTTGAAAATTAACCGCTTTTTTGTTGTATCAGTGTTAATGAATGTTATGAGGGTCCACGAGAACATTTCCGAACGGTTGACGGTTTATGACTCTTTGAAATTTCCCGGTTTTATGGTGATATAACCGGAGTGTCTGTTGTTGCACAGCTACCAATCACCTTGGAGCGGTTGTCCACTGCCCAGACGCAACTGACTTATTGTTCATCTGCACCGGAATCGTCATTTTAGCATACTTTTGAGCGAGTTTGGCAAGTGTCCCTATACTTATTGAACGGCCTAATTTGAACAATTTTGCATAATTGACGGCTATGCTAAATTTGCGGGTTCAGCAGATTGGGGTCTTACAAAGTCTTAGGTGCCTAAAAAAATAGTCTAAGTCACATTTGCCCAAGATCATCAAGAAACTCAAAAAATCAAAATTGAGGTGTCCCTATACTTATTGAACGCACTGTATAGAAGTTGAGGGTTTTATGTCTTCAAAACACGAATATAATAAAAAGAGAGAGAGAGAGAGAAGAACAGTTATAATTTGTTGTTTCCGAAAACCATACCACTATGACTTGATCAAATCTGATGGCTGATAGCTCCAAGAACGGGTTTCTAATTTTCCATTTAGGAATTCGATCGTTGTTTCTTAATACTTCCATGCAGTGTGGTTTCTGGTCTTTTGATAGTTTAATAAAAAATCGAAGTTGTTCCTGAAAATAAAAATTTATATTGGAAATATTTAAAAAAAACTTACCGAGGGACATACTGTGTCATCTAGGTAAATTATAAAATTCAAGTCTCCTTTAGTAGAACGAGATTTTAGGCGAAATCTCTCGAATTCCACAAACTCATCAATCCATTTTGTGGTTTGGCGCAGTCGGCAGAGGGTTTTTGGGGGCATCTGAATGTTCATGTTGAAAGAAAAATTAGCTTTAAATTTAGTTTTAAAAATTACCTTTTGTAGAACCTCGAATAGAACGTCATGGATTAATGAAGACAGGGGGAACATCGTTGAATGACTAACTAAAAATGTGAATAAATGGTTTTTAAAAAGCAAAAAAAGGAAAAATGCCAAACCAAATTTTTTGAAATCCGCTTTTTACTTGAAAAAATTCCTATCCAAAGCAAACTCTGGATTAGCAAAAAAAGCTAATTTTTTGAAATCTGCTTTTTATTTTTACAACAATTAATTAATTAAACTTGCTTCCACTTTCCTTCCACCCCCGCTGAGCAGCCATCTTCTTTAGTTTCCCACGGCGCCTGTCTCGGACAGCCTTCTGAATGTCATATCTCTTTGCATCGTTTTTTCTCTCAGTCTTCTCGGCCGATTGGCGTAAAACATGATGACTCAGGGGCTTGAGAATGGCATGGACGATCGGAGGAGGCGATAGAGTGGGCAGAAGAGATAGGGCAAAGGGCACATGGACTGAGAGAAAGAAAAGTGGAGAGAGAGAGAGAGAGAGAGAGAGAGAGAGAGAGAGAAAGAGAGAGAGAGAGAAAGAGAGAAAGAGAGAAAGAGAGAGAGAGAGAGAGAGAGAGAAACATGGTAAACGAAAATAAACCATTCAAGTAACATTTTTCTTTGTTAAAGGGGAAGGACCTCGTAAAATTGATTTTTCAAAGTATATTTCTTATAGTTTCATTCAGTAGATATCGTTTTCACGATTCCGAAACATACCCCTTTTCTATGATTTGGACTGCAAAAGGGGCGCGTTTACACAGCCGTTTTACGCGTTTGCCGCACGGAAACACGGCTAGAGTGGGCGAGAGAGTGTTTTTTACGCGGTCCTTCCCCTTTAACAAAAACCATTCACGAATAGAAAGAAGACAAAACACCATGAACATTTCATTGAAAATACCTAGCGTGAACTTTTTCGAAAGCCGTTCTATCGGACTTTGGCTTCATGAATATTTTACGAACAACTGACAAATCCACGGGCAAATAACGGAACATAATTGGAGCTAGTAGGTCAAACAATCGCTGTCGGCTGTAATCAGGGACAAAGAAAATAGAGAAGTAAGTTTCGTGGCGGGCAATAAGGGTCGATCCATTGGCAATTGGAAATTTGTAAAAGGCTACATCACGATTCTGAAAGAAAAATTTGATTGATAGACAAAAATGCTGATTTAAAATATTTAAAAAACTAACAAATGGTGAGTGAATGTTTCCTTTCCAAATATGGACAGCTTGAATGGGTATTTTGGACGGGGCGTAGTTAATGTGCAAAGCTTTGAGATTGTTGGTCATGCCGCTGTGTTTTATTTCCTGAATTAGAATTGTGACTGATTCACAGACACACAGATACACAGATATACAAATAAACACACACACGCGCACACATATACTAAAAGCCGCTTTTTGGCAACCATAGGCCGCTTGGCTCGCTTTTTGGCAATTAAAAGCCGCTTTATGGCAACCAAATGCCGCTTGACTCGCTTTGGACATTTAAAAGCCGCTTTTGGCAACAAAAGGTAGCTTGGATCGCTTTTGACAACCAAAGGCCGCTTTACTTACTTTTTGGCAAATAAAAGCCGCTTTTTGGAAACCAAAGGCCGCTTGACCTACTTTGGACAATTAAAAGCCGCGTTTGGCAACTAAAGACCGCTTGACTAGCTGATTGACATTCAAAGGCCGCTTGATCCGCTTTTTGACAATCATTAGCCGATTTTGGCAACCAAAGGCCGCTTAACCTGCTTTTTAAAATGCAAAAGCCGCTTTTGGAAACCTAAGACCGCTTGAGCTGCTTTTTGGCACCCAAAGGCCGCTTTTTGCCACATACAGACACAGACGCTCTCTCTCTCTCTCACTCTCTCTCTCTCTCTCTCTCTCTCTGTCTATGTCTCTCTCTCCCCTCTCTCTATCTCTCTCTTCTCTCTCTCTCTCTCTCTAACCTACATCTAAGAATTCAACTAGGCTCGTAGAATCCCTATTTGTCCACTCCAAAGTGACCTCAGTTGCCCTGTGGAGCAACTGAAACATAGAAATGTGCATATTGGCTTTTGTAAGTTCTTGCATTTGTATTTTAGAACAGTTCTGAAACATTCACTAAGTCACTTAAATCTAAAAAAAAGCCCTTACCTGCAGTGGCCACCTACTGAAATCATCTTCGGAAACCCTTAGATAATTGCAGTAAAATTGGCTGAATTTGACGAATGGCATCAGACGGTCAATTGGATTGAAGCCAACTGAGCCAAGCACAGCACATTCCAATTTCAGTGGCTCCAGAAGAGACATGAGATACTCAGCCAAGTCGTCTTGCCATTTCGTATCGATTGAATTTGTGACTCTAATTCGAATACCAGCAGGTCCTGCAAGTCTTTGAACAGCAGCTAAGGGGTTTCCCTGGTCAAACTAAATTCAGTTTTTTTTTAAAAATTATTGATTAAAATGATTTAAATTAATAAAAAAGTGTTTTTAACCTACCATTATAATTTGATCAAATTTGATGGCTGACAACTGCCGGAATGGGTTAAAAATGATCAGAGCAGGAAAAAGATCATCCAGACTGTCTGGCTTATCTAATTTTAGACGTTCAGCAAAAAATCGAACTTTTCCCTGAAAACACTTATTTTTAAATAAATTTTATAATTTTAAAGGATTTTAAAAAGAATAAATAGAATTATTTGAAATTTACCAGGTTACCATCTCCTTCACCAAATCCTAGTATTTTCAGAGAAATTATAAAAATCCAATCTTTTTGAGGAGAACGGGATTTTAGGCGGAATCTCTGATTTTCCACAAAATTGTCGATCAATTTTGTGGTTTGACGGAGACGACAGAGGGTTTTTGGAGGCATCTGGCAGATAATTTTAAAATTTTAAAATTATTTTTTAATATAAAAAATATATTTTTAAATTTAAAATTACCTTTCGCAGAACCTCGAAAAGTATATCATTGATTAAAGAAGGCAGGGGGAACATTAGCGTTTGAATGAGGTAACTGATGGCGTCTGATAGCTGATAAAATCAATAAAAAGCCACAAAAGGCGCGATTATCATTAGCAATGGAGCGCGTTTAGGGAAAGTGATATTGTTTAGTTTATAACCCATTTCGGTTTCTTGTAAAAAGCTGACGAGGCACTTATTAGAACCCATTCACACAATTTATGAGCAACTTGGCGACCATAGATATTTCCGCGCGCCGCGGCGCGCGCGCGGCACGGGTTACTGTAGCGCAGACACAAAATTTTTGTGCGGCACACCAATCGATTTCAAATCGTGTTTTTAGCAACTTCGTAAACTACGTCAACTTTAAACTTTAACTTTGAAAGAAGTTAGACGCGTTTTTCTTCAAATTTTACTTCAGATTTTCACTAAAATTGGGTTTTAAAGTTTATATGAAAAAAGTATCTGCAGTTTTTTGATATGTTGTAGGAAATTTCATTCTGAACAAAATGCGACCTTAAGAACAAAAATTCCAGGGGACCCTGATATCTTTTGAAAGCAAAAAAGCCGCCGCAAGGTGGTGATTTGACCAGGCTTTTTTCCAAAACGCCCAATGTGAAAAATAAATGTTTGCTCAGAAGCTTCTACATCAGCAGCAAATTTTTAATAATTCATAAAAACAGTATCTAAGGTAAAAAAAATTTTTTGAACCAAATGTTCGAAAAAAATTTCCAGTCAAATCGTCACCTAATTTTCGGGTTTTCGTTTAATATCGATATCAGGGTCCCCTCAGACTTCTGTTCTAAAGGCTGCATTTTGTTCAGAATTAAATTCTCTACAACTTATTGTAAATCCGCGGATACTTTTTTCAATATAGAATTTTAATTATATTTTAAGTGAGAATCAGAACCATCGAGTGAAAACAGTGACGTATATCTAGCTTCGTGATAAGGAAGTCAACTTCGGCATAGTTTACAAACTTGTTCAAAATGTCATTTGGAATCGAACGGTATATCACATGTCACTGGAAAGTCGAATTGTCATGAAGCTACAGTAACCCGTATAGTGCGCCGCGACGCGTCAAATTTTGAAAACGCGATTTTCTTAAAAGTGTCACAAAATCATTTGTATGTATCCTGTGATAATTATAAAATATGTTTGAGTTCACAGAAACACTCCCCGACAAATGTACCTAACCCTTAAAAGATGTCGACCCTTACTGAGACACCGTCTTAAATAAATTAATAAAGTTTATTCATTTTGTTAATGAAACATGGAGAACGAGAGTTCAGCCCAGAATTGAGTGGTGATACGATGGGAAAGCCAAACTTTGGATTAGCATAATCCCAGTCTCAGGAAATGCAAAGTGATTTGAATAAAATCCCTCTCCATGGCTTGATTAGCATGACAATTTCTTCCTCCGATGTGGCATTCCTCCTCCTGTCTCCACGCCGGACGGTCGCTCCTCTCTTTCTCCCTTTGCCACATCTGACATCTCCCCGCCTCCTCCCAGATGAGTCTTTTTTGAATCAGCCTTTTCGGCTAAAAATTGTGGGTTTCTTCGCTTTAAGTCGTCGTTCCGAAACTCTGGATAGGTCTTCGGGGGTCTCCCGAAGACTCCTCTTTCGTATTGCCCCGGGATGCCAAGAGAGGACTGCATTGCTCTGTCAGACGGAGCCTTTTCGATGCCTGGGCTGCAGCCACGTCCAACCCGGACGCTTTGGCAGGTGGCTGCATCCCAGTGTGGTCTCGTCCCAGTGGATTTCGGAACGACGACTCTTGTTTTCTCATGTGTGATTGCTACAATTATGCATGAGAAAGCAGGTACACCATCAACAAATTCTGAAAAGTATTTACAACGCTAATTCGATTTTTTCCAGAATCGACGTCGTTCCATCAACCTGACATGGGAGTGTATTTTCATCAGTATGGCTAAATGAACCATGCCATATCGGAAAAGGTGGCCACATACTTGTAGTTTAAGGCTACGTTTTCAAAATCTGCTGAGCTGCCTTGCTTTTCAAGTAATCGCATATTTTCTGTCGCCGCTATCCCCCCGCGTGATTGTCATGGATGCGTCCCAAAGGTTACAAGTGTGGCTTGGTGGTGTAGTGGTAGTGCGTTCAACTCTTGTTTTGCAGGACGCTGGTTCGAATCCCTTCGATGATTTCCTTTTTTTTTATATATTTGAGGATACACAAACATTCGTTTTCTCTGAATTCCGTTTTGAATTTTTTGAAAATAAAAAAAAAGAAAATCGAAGATTTTTTTAAGAAAAAAATCCAATTTACAAAACCATTGAGTTCAAAACAGAATTCAGAGAAAACGAATGTTTGTGTATCCTCAAATATATAAAAAGCAAAAAGGTAATCATCGAAGGGATTCGAACCAGCGCCCTGCAAAACAAAAGTTGAACGCACTACCACTACACCACCAAGCCACACTTGTAACCTTTGGGACGCATCCATGACAATCACGCGGGGGGATAGCGGCGACAGAAAATATGCGATTACTCGAAAAGCAAGGCAGCTCAGCAGATTTTGGTCCACATGGTAATGCTGTTCAGCTCAACAGCTCAAATCAGCATGAGGACACGTGGCGCCAACTCAAAGACTGAAGGCCCGCCTGCGGAAAGAAGTTGAAGGTATAGTTTTCTCCTTTAAAATGTTTATACAACCGGTTATAGGTACCGTTCAAAAGACATACTATTCATTCCACAGCCAGAATGAAGAAGACAACTTGAACCGACCGTGCTGGCATTCTACTCCGAGGAAATGGGCTGGCATGGGTATTCTAATGGTTCCATCTATCCTAATAAGTTATTCTAGAAATCTCTTTGACCAAAGTTATTCTGATGTGAGTGAAACAAAAAGATGACTAGAGGACTGGGAAAGGCGCTGGACGAACCATAGATTGGTAATACAAATCACGAGCGGAAAACAAATTCATCCAATCTCTTCAAGTATGGCTGTAGTTGCACAGCCACAATACCAAAGGTGTGTCTCTCCTCTCTCTCTTTCTCTCTCTCTCTCTCTCTCTCTCTCTCTCTCTCCTCTCTAGGACAGCGTTACACGTTATGTTTGACTTATTGCCAGCACCCAATAGAAGGTGTTTCTTTATAAACCGGATCTTTGGTCGTCTGATCTATTGTCGCACCCTTCGGATCTTTTGTCGTATGCGGGCCATCGGATCTTTTGTCGCGTAATCAAGTGATAACCTTTAAAAGCCAAAAAGGTAATTATAATTAACAATGGAGCGCGTTTATTAGAAACAATCAGCCCCCTCCCTCACCTTCCCCCCCCCCCCCCCGCTAAGCAGCCCTCTCCTTCTGCTTCCCACGGCGCCTGTCTCGGACAGCCTTCTGAATGTCATATCTCTTTGCATCGTTTTTTCTCTCAGTCTTCTCGGCCGATTGGCGTAAAACATGGTGACTCAGGGGGCTTGAGAATGCAAATGGACGATCGGAGGAGGCGATAGGGGGAGCAGGAGAGATGGGGCAAAGGGCACAGGGAATGAGAGAGAGAGACAAAGGCAGATACAGAGAGAGAGAGAGAGAAAAAGAAAGAGAGATAGACAGAGAGAGGCAGAGGCAGAGACAATCACATGTTCACATCCTCACGTTCATATTCCTTTTCTAAAATTATCACCAAGCCTCTCTTATTGGAGTACTTATTTGCAACATCCAAATGTTTGCATTGCCGTCCGATTCCAGATTATTGGAACAATTATTTAACTTAGAGACAGTTGTGCAAACAGGTTGTCAGAGGAGCTAATGGAAGAGCATCATTCTGTACACGGTCTCACTCACTGACTCACTCACTCACTCATTCGCTCATTCACTCACTCACTCATTCACGTACTCACTGATCTCTGTCTCTGTATCTATCTATCTCTATCTCTCTCATTCTCTCATTCTCTCTCTCTTCGACTCCCTCTAGGATCTCCACTGTTTATACCCCCTGACCTCTTCCACCCCCTGTTGTATAAGTCTGTCGCTCATCAAAAAACCGCACTCGCGCCCTCCCCCCGCCTTTTGACACCCGCCGCGTGCATATGTTGATGTGCCGATCGCGGATCGCGTGTCCGCTGAGTGGATCAGTTATTGTTTTCCTGCACTCTTCGGTACGATCGATTGCGGAGATCCGCCGGTCGGCCGGCTTTTGCCGGCCACAGCTGTCCGCCGGCCGCGCGCAACTTTCAGCCCGTAAAAGTCGACGAGACGCCAGATGGCCGCTCTTTTTGTACTCGTCTCGGTGAATGAAGTCAAGGGACAGCCGCACTTGAGGACACCTGGTACCGTAACCCCCGTTTTTCAGGGTGGTGAAAGGGAGCGGGGGATGAAAGAGACGGCGGTTAGCGTACTATTCAAATGGAGAGAGAGAGAGAGAGAGAGGAGGAGAGAGAAAGTTCTTTGCAGTAGCCCCTTTATCCGTCATTTTTATCACCCTCTGCAAGCGCCATCTGTCTCAAAAAATCCCTAACTGACAGAATTGATAAGCCTTATCTCCGCCAAGACAGTGGCCACAACGGTCCTCGTCCATTTTTTGAGTACAGCCACCCCTTCCCTCTTTCCTTCTCTCTTTTCCCTCAGCCCACCCCTGTTCCCTTTTTTCTGCACCTTGTTTTCCCAAGAGATGAATGTTCCGCCCGCGATGATACGCCAGATCGCCGAGATTCGCCGCTTTCACCACTTTTCTCGCTTTTCTATACAACAAAATCATATTTTATTATTTTAAATCAATTTAATCACTATGAACTTCAATAAAAATAGTTGAAATCACTGAAAAATACAATTTAAAAAATTTTGAATTCACCGGGATTTCATTTATCATCACGGTAATCAATCACATCGTCCGCATTTTCGATCCCACGGTGGTCCTATTTTTAAAAGCCAATTTTTGAAATTCGTTGTTTTTGTTGTTTTTATTAATGTTTGTAAATCACAAACTATGTAATTTTGTAAAATGAGATAAATACAAGATTTAGGCGAATTTTTGTTCCGATTTGAACGCTGAAAACGTATTTTTGAGTCAAAGTGCACTAGGCCTTGTTTATAGCCGTGTTTGTTGCTGAAAGTGGTCCGATTTTGTAGTTTGTAGTTTAAATCGGACAAATACACTTTTATAAACCGGAATACCATGAAATTTGATAGAAAAATCGAAGAGTACGTGATTTTGAGGTGGAAATTGAACTTTTGCCAACTTATGAATTACAACATCCTAATTTGAGGCTACAGTATTCCTATTTAAATAGAAAGATTGTAAAACAAAATATAATCATGCCAGGATCACATTTGACTCAGTTCCAGTACCGAAATTTACATTCCCTATTTGAACGTGCCATCTTCTCCATTTCGAACCGTTCCTCTCACCAGTACGAAGTCGTAAACTTTATCATCTCCGCTTGTTGTTTTCCTTCTGGGCTCCTCCGTTGGTTAGAATTTATGGACTTTTCTGTTTATTTTTGGCCCACCGCAATCGCAAAGGTCATCTTGCGATTATTTGGTGGAGATAACCCAGCTCAACGCGCTCTGCCACCGTTTTCTCGTCCTTATCGTCGATTTGCCACTCCGAAAGTGCCACAAACTTCGTCAGTGTGTCGGAAGCGGATTTTGGTCCAGGAGAGCGGCCTGAGGTCACTTCTGGCAGCGTTACTCAGTTTGCACCGCTCATGACAATCTTAGGCGGTTCTGATAGCTCTCCATTTCGCCTTAACCGCTTCTGGTACCCTCAAGCTGCTCAGAAATGTCCATTCCGCGAAGAGAAATGGATCTATTTGCACCCTTTGTCTCCCCACGTGGTCCGCCCGGCGAGTTGAGGGAACTTTGGCCGGCTGGCGCGGTGCCAAGAGTTTGCCCCGGCGGGGGGAGGCGTGGCTGCGGGGGGCGTGACCCCGCCGTGGGGTACAGTCCTGCCGTCACATTTGGTTTCGTTGGCTCGTCGGCTGGTCGCTTCCGTTACTCTGCTTCTCTCTCTCTCTCTCTCTCTCTCTCTCTCTCTCGCTCTCGTAGGCAGACTACGTCTCTCACATGTCGACTCTGCTTATGGCTGTCACTGCGTGGACCCCCTCTCTGCGTCTCTAACCTAGCGGTTCACCTTTGTATTCTCTCTCTCTCTCTCTCTCTCTCTCTCTCTCTCTCTCTCTCTCCTAACTCCCTCCATTCCAGGGCTTGACCTAACGATGGGCTCGACGGAAGCTGAGCGGACCCCGCTGACCAACATCGACGAGACCGACGAGGTCACGAAGAAAGACATCGGTAAGTTTTACCCTCATTTACTCCTTTATTCTCCTTTAATCTTTTTAAACCTAGTATTTGTATTAATAAAAACCTTCAGACTACGATGGCGAGGCGCAGCCGGAGGTGCAGAAGTTCATCGAGGAAAAGGGATCGCCGATCGACACGAAGAACATCGTCTACCTCATCATCCTGCTCCACGGAATCGGAACCCTCATGCCCTGGAACATGTTCATCAACATCGCCGGCAAGGTTGGTAGAATGGGGGAGTTTAGGACAGCCTCTAGTAGCCCAAGACCGCAACATTAAATGAAATGCACCGACGGGGATCGAACCCATCTGTTTGGCTTGTAAACTTTTACCAAATCCAAATTTTCAGTACTACTCCGGCTTCAAGATGATGGATCGTGACGAGAACGGCACTCTGCACGCGAACGACCTCTCGCAGAACTTCCTCAACTACCTCTCCCTCTGCTCCCAGCTGCCCAACCTCCTCCTCAATTTCATCAACATCTTCATCGTTGTCAAGTGAGTTCTTCTACTTTTCTTTGTTTTTAATCAATTTTATTTATTAAATTTTTTGCTTAATTTAACTTTTTTCAACTTTCCAATTTCCTACTTTTCAGAGGAGACCTGACGAAGCGCATCTCCTACTCGCTGTCGATCGTGGCTCTCGTCATCATGGCCACCATGGCCTTCATCTACGTCGACACCTGGAGCTGTAAGTGGAGAGAATGGTTTAAATTAGGGGTTTACAGCTAGAAGAAGTGAGATATCACTAATTTCTGGTCAAAATGAACCAAAATTTGATGCGAAAAAGTGGCGTAAAATTCATATTGTCCGTCTTCTCGGTATATTTACGAGTGCCGCCGATGCCGTAGGAGTTTGGGGTCGAGTTTGAAAGTTTCAAAGTAGCTGCGCCTGTTTCACGCACACATAAAAACGAAAAAGCGCCGCCAGACGCCGGAAATCCGCCCATCAGGTGGTTTTTACGCGCACCGCTAGAACACCTGTTCCAAGCGTGCGTATCTTATCAAAAGGTGTGACTATTTTGAGAAGGATTACGGTGTTTTGACCAAAACTTTTGGCTTCTTAAATGGCTGCTTTTGGCGCTCATCATGCAAATTAGGGGCAATTATAAAGGAAAGATTGGCAAGGCGGAAGAGAAAAGAACTAAAAGAGATCAAAGACGATCCGAACTACAACCTTGCACTTGATTGATGTGGTGTCAGGCGGCAAATGTGACCGACACGCAGGGGAGCCGCCTGCAAAATCTGCGGAAAATGGAGACTATTTCGATCGAATTGCAGGAACACGTGAATAAGCAGAAGTGGCCGGAGGTTGCCAAAAAAGCGGAAGGCGGCCTGAGCTTGCCAAAAAAGCGGAAGGCGGCCTAAGCTTGTCAAAAAAAGGTGAGGCGGCCTGAGGTTGCCAGACAGGTTTATTTCCCAAGCACTCGTGGTTTGATTACTCAGGGGTTGAAAAATCCTTGCGCCAAACCATAAACATGTTTTCTTCTAAATGGAAAACACTTTTTTCTGTGTTTGCTACCCGATTTGACGAAAACAGCTCAGATATTCGCTAGAACGGGGGTTAGGGACCAGTTTTAATTGAAATTATTCTCTGAAACACAGGGAAAAGTCGTTTTCTTATGAAAACCAACCAAATTGATGAAGTTCTTTGCAGGGCGTATCGGATTCTTCTTCCTGACGATGATCTCCGTCATCATCCTCAACAGCGCTAACGGCATCTACCAGAACAGGTGACTTTTCCCTCGGTATGGATTTTAAATAACTAGTTTAGTATCTACGGAATGGCCGCCGACTTCCCCTTCAAGTACACCAACGCCGTGATCATTGGAAACAACGCCTGCGGAACCTTTGTCGCCATCGTCAGCATCTTCACCTCTTTCGGTCAGTTCTCTCTCCTTATATCTTTCTCTCTCCTCTCTAACCGTCTAGCTCTCCTCTGCGTCTCTAATCTTTCCTTCCTTTCCTCTGCCTCTCAAACTCTGCTTTCAGTCTCCTCGGACGTGCGTGGCGCCGCCTTCCTCTACTTCGCCATCGCCCTGGCCACTCTGGCCCTCTGCTTCTCCTCTCTCTTCACCCTGAAGAAGCGTGAATTCTACATCTACCACAAGGAGAACAGTGCCTCGGCCACCGCCGCCGCCGGAGAGAAGGACGCCGAGCCGTCGATTTCGAAGCAGGACTACGTGGATACCTTCAAGCAGGGATGGCCCATGTTCCTCAACGTGTACCTCGTCTTCTTCGTGACGTTGACCTGCTTCCCGGGACTGATGGCCGACATTCGTCCGAATCTGAAGGGAGAGGAGTACAGTTTCTTCATCTCGGCTGACTACTTTGCCGACTTCAACTGCTTCCTCCTCTTCAACTTGTTCGCCTTCTTCGGATCTCTGCTGGCCGGAAAATACAACTATGTAGGTTTCGGAGAGAGAGATAATTAGAGTGAGAGACGCAGAGGAATTAGGCAGTTAGAGACGCAAATCAATGTCCCCCTTTTCAGCCGTCTTCCCAGAAGCTCTGGGTCCCCGTGTACCTTCGCGTGCTCTTCATCCCGTTCTTCTTCTTCTGTAACTGCCGTCCCGCTACCCGGTAAGCTCTCCCCCTCTCTCTTCCTTTAATAAACTCATTTTCAGTCTGTGGCCCGTGCTGATCCCCAGCCCCTACGCCTACATCTTCGCCGCCATCCTCATGTCGATCTCGTCCGGCTACCTCAGTGGCCTCGCCATGCAGTACGCGCCCAGCGTCGTCGAGCCCTCCAAGCAGCGCATCGCCGGAATGATGGCCGGGTTCTTCCTCATCTTCGGTGAGAGATTGCACTTTGCCGCACATTTTTCTGGGAAACTTGCCGTATGCCGCACGATTTACTTATGAAATTGCCCTTTGTCGCACTGTTTTAAGAAAAATGTGTCTGCCGTACGCTTTTCTGGAGAACTTGTCATTTGCCGCAGGGTTTTTAACAAAAATCGCCTTTTGTCGCGCTCTTTTTTGCCGTTTGCCGCACGCTTTTTCCACATTCTAACTCCCTTCTTTCTAGGAATCGTCTCCGGCCTGACCTTCACCATCGCCGTCACCGCGCTGATGACAAACTTCGGTCCCTTGGCCCCTTCTGCGGTCCTCTAGAGAACCCCCGTTCTCTCTGTCTCTTTGTTACTTTGTTATGTAACTACGCGGTTAATCACAGAGCCTTACCAAATTGTCACCCATCTCTCTCGTTTTGTTCCCCGTATTTGCCACGATCCAGTATTAGCTGAGTCTCAGAAGAGCACAAGCATAGCTTTATCCTGGCAACTAACCGATGGTTGTCCGCCGCCATATCCACACACTATGCAAACACACAATCTCCTGTAAATTGTTCATTTTGCTCAGTTTGGCTATGAATGAAGATTAAAGAGCAACTGTTTTTTTCTTCTTTGAACTTGCCTTTTCCATTTTAAAATTGTAGTTCTTTTGGCCTGCTTTTCTTGTGGAGGACGCCGTTCCCCACACAAATTAATGAAGAACACTTGATAGAAAGTATAGAATCTTCGGCACCAGGGGTCCAGAAGGCAGTTAAAGTTCCAGAAGAAAAAGAGGGTTTGACGGTAACTGGACTTCGAATTGGTCATAGCTTTAAAATGGTAACCTTGTCGAAGCTTCTTCGATTCACACAGCTCGTCCTCCTTCGGCCTTCAGAACAGCAGACTTCATCCAGATGAACCACGTAGAACAGCTCCATTTCGCTCAGATCCTTGTCTTCCGCAGTTCTCGCTCCTTGTAGACGACATCAGCGAGGCTGGTTCCAAGAGCTGCGCTAGGTCGATGCCTTCTGAAGCTTCAAAGGTCATCGATCTCAGGTCACGATTGGTCGGTTTGAGCAGATGTCTCTGAAGAACTTCCATATAGAAAGTAAGCCATCACTAGTTGTCTCCCGTACATTGACCGTCGTTCTGTCATCGTTTTTCCATTCTTATTCGTAGTCCGGCAGTTTTCAGCTAGACAGTTTCGAAGAGTAACCAGATTGCGTTAGATCAATCTGAGCAGATATTTTCTGAAAAACTTCTATATGTCAAGTAAACAGACTTAGTCAACCTCCAAAGTAGTCCAACTGAATGAAGAAGCCTCGGATTCAACTGAAGACGTCAATACAGATGATCCAAGAAGTTGGTCCAACTATGTTGGTCACTACAACTCCTTTCCAGCTTTAGAAGAGCACACCGCGATCCAAGAATGCAGACTCTAGGGGCGTCGATTCAGCCGAAGAAGTCAATTCAGATGATCCACAATGATCTATCTCCTGAGCCCAGTCCAACTGCTTGTCATCTTCAGAAGATGAGACCTCGGAACATCAGCCATCTCGAACTCCAGATGACAAACTCTCCATCTTCAGAAGAGCGGAAGCATCGATTCAGATTCAACTGAAGATTTCAATCCAAATGATCCAAGGCTTCTGTTTCTCACTCCAACTTCTTTTCAGCTTCAGAAGAGCCATATCGATCCAAGAAACAGACTAGAAGAGCAGAAGACGTCAATCCAGATGATCCACTATGATCCATCTCCAGTCCTACTGCTTGTCATCTTCAGAAGACCAGACTTCGGAACAGCAGCCATCTCTCTCGATTCTATAAAAGTAAAATTCAGCTCCGCCCATAAATCAAAGGACCGAACCGCTCCGCACCTCTCTCCCCATGGGAACCGACACACTTTATAACTATATTGAACCATCGTGGGACTCGGAACTACTCCGAATTAGGGCGAACCATTCAGCGGCACCCAAAAGGGCACGGGGCCTCCGGCTGTGGAAGTTCAGGGAGCGGGTGCTTTGCGGTTCGGTCCTTTTGGACCAAGAAAACAAAAACATCACCTGATGAGTTCTGGATACGGTAGAAGTCAGGCGATTCCTAGAAGAAGTCCAAAAATGAGGTTGAAACCACAAATGGATTCAGAAGGCGTGGAGGAGGAAGACTTTGGAAGAAGAGATGAGATTCAGTCAATCAGAGAACGACACCTACTCATGTGAATATTTAGGTTAATTAGGGGTAATTAGGCCGAGAAGGACCGGAAGTATCGGTTCTTCCAGTAATAGTTGTATGCTAATATAAGGCATCAGGGTACTCATGGGCCTAAACATAACTAGACTGTTAATCGGTTTTAACTTTTGAATTTTCAAAGTTCCCGCTTGAAAAGACGCAGAAAACTCTGGTTGTCTGACATGGTAGCGCCGCGAGTTTCACACCCGTACGAGATCGGCGGCCGCGGCAAGGGTGGACCCGCCGCTTACAGAGAGGTCTCTGACGGTTCCTTTAAGCTTGTGAATTGTAACGTAAAAATTGTAAAGGCAAAATGCTTATCTTTATATTTGTTTTCCAAATTGAAAAATACTCGGAAAACCACTAGGCGTCAAATTTTCCTGGTCTCTTTTTCCTTCTCTCTCTCCCTCCCTCTCTCTCTCTCTCTCTCTCTCTCTCTCTCTCTCTCTCTCCCTCCCTCTCTCTCTCTCTCTCTCTCTCCCTCCCTCCCTCTCTCTCTCTCTCTCTCTCTCTCCCTCTCTCTCTCCACCTTCGAGGATAAAGAAAATTCTGCTTCGCTTTTTCTGTTTTTTTTCTAAACGAATTTTAACTATAAAAATAAAGCAATATTGATTATTAACCCGTAAATCCGCTCCGTTGCTGAAACGAAGGCTTTGCTTTTTTATCGCTTTAAAAAATTGCTTTCAATAGGGTTTATTTGATTATTCAATTTCTCCGATGCTCTCCCATTCGTCAGTAAACGATGTCCTATCCCAGGTTCTGCAAAAGGTATTTATATTAATTTTTAATTATTTTAAAATAAATTTATTAAAATTTAAAAAAAAATTAAAATCATTCAGATGCGTTCGAAGTATCCCCGCTCATCGACATTTCCTCTGTCTTCTTTAATCAATGACATGTTATTTGAGGTTCTCCGAAAGGTAATTTTTATTCATTTAAAAACAATTTTAATTTTAAAATAATTTTAAAATAAATATTCAGATGCCTCCGAAATCTCTCTGTCGCCTCCGGCAGACCACAAAAAAGATTGATCAATTTGTGGAATCCGAAAGATTCCGTCTGAAATCTCGTTCTCATTTAGAAGATTGGAATTTAGTAATTTGTCTACGCGAAGAGGGATTTGGCGAAATATATGGAAACCTGGTATGTGTTTAAAAATCTTTTAAATTAAAAAAGTTATTTTTTAATAAATTTATTCAGGGACAAGTGGGATTTTTCACCAAACGGTTAAAAGTAAAAAAACCGCAAGTCTTGGAAGATTTATTTCCTGCAATGCCAATTAAAAACCCCTTCCAGCAGCTATCGGCTATCGGATTTGACCTAATCACAGTGGTACGTTTTTAGAAACATAAAGTTTTAATTTTGGGATTTTTTAAATTAAAAAACACTTAAATTAATTTTTTCCTTTTATTAAGTTAAAAAAAGGTAAATCATAGATAAAAATAGGAAAAAAAAAGAATTTTGAAAATAACACAACATTTTGATTTACCTTTGTAATTTTGTTACGTAAGTTTTTTTTTAAATTAACGAAATTTTTTAAATGAAAATGTTTTTACATAATTCTTTAGAGAAGATTTTACAAATTTAAAAAAAAGTTCTTTTTTTAAACAGATAATGCTATTTTTTAAACATTTACGTTTAATTTGTAAATAATACTGAATTTCGTTTTTAAAAAATAAATAAAACACGTTGTCAAGGAGTTTCTAAAATTGTGATAGCTTTTTTTAAATGCATAATTAAAATAATGTTTCGGTTTACGTTAAATTTTTTTAAAATCAATAAAAATGAAAAAAACTTAATTAAATGCGAAGTCCCAAATATCCCAAAGTTTAATTTTATAGTTTATGTTTTATTCTGGCATGCACAACAATTTAACACTTTTTTATCATTTATTTTTTAATTTCAAAAACATAAAAACTGCTTGAATTTTATTTTAACAAAATGTGATCCCGGTTGTCAACAACTGTTTTTGCTCATAATTTTGATAAATTAGTTTAAAAATAATTAACTGATATTTTAGTTTTTTTTGAAATGTCAAAGGTTTTTTCAAAGGTTAATTGATTAGATTTTTTAAACATAATTTAAAAAAAATTAATTTAAATATTAATAATGTAAAGATTATTACTAATTATATTTAGTTCATCTCAGGAAATCAACGGAGGGCAGTTGGAAAGCGGAGAGCCATGAAATGGCTTACCAAAATGACTAACAATATTATTTCTGTTCTGGAACCACTGAAACTGGAGTGTACAGTCCTAGGCTCCTTTTCCTTTAATTTCATTGACCGTCTGATGCCATTCGTCAAATTCACTCAATTCTATTCACATTTGCTGAGCGTTTCAGAAGGTGATTTTAGGAGATGGCCAATGCAGGTAGGAGTTTATTTCTACCCCAAGTGATCCATTTTCTCTTTTAGAAATGCACTCATATCGAGATGAAAGGCCTCACCAAGGGAAATTCATCCATGCTCCAATTACTTCACAATGCCTCTCATGCTTCTTTGGAGTGGCAGGAAATAGATAAAGGTGAAGGCTCTAAAAGCCTGAGTGAATTTTTAGAGGTAGGTTATTAAACGCTAATTTCTGAAAGGAGGGCAGTGAGGGAGACCTTTAAAGCCTTTTTACAACAGGTCATTAAGGGCGTTAACAAAAGCATTAGTATGCTACTAAAGTCCTTTAAATTGTTTAGGTTGTTAAGGTAATTAAGTACCTTTAGAGACTACATCAGTAAAACTCGGAAAGCGGAAAAAGTCCCAAATCGCTTTCGTGGATTTTCCTGCCCCAAATGTTTCAATTTTTTAATTCATAAAAAAGAATTTTCAAATGCAGTTTCAAACTGAGTCTTCAAAAAAAATTACAAAAGTATACAAAAGGGGATATTTTTTTGGAACAAACTTGGAAAAAATTTGTTAGTTTCCAATTTCTAAAAAATTCAAACAAACCCACAAAAACAATTTTAAAAAAAACAAACAAAAATAAACAAAAAGCTTACGGCACTCAGGATTCCCAAGCCGTCTCCGATCCAAGTACTAACTGAAAACGATTTCATTTGAAAATAAAAAAAAAAGTATTTAGTCAAAAAGACTAAAAAGGATTTTCATTTAAAAATCAGATTGCATTTTAGTTTCAAAATAAAAAAAGTAAAAAGTGTGTTTCAAAATGAATTTTTATTTAAAAAAATGCAAAGGGGACGTCACCATCATGAGTAAACTTGAAGTAGTCGGGGAACCCTCAGGAGGCCATTTCTGACCTCACCCCCGATTTCACTAAACTTGGTTGGGCTAGCCCAGACACAATGAATGAATGCAGACGCCGTCCGGCTTTTCCGCCATCCACCAATGTCTTACCACTGCACGGAAATGGGTGTTTTGGGGTCGATTATATAACCCCATTCAGCAAGGCTGCCGATTGTCTACGCGCTCTCCGCACTAATCTCTCGCACGGAGGGAGCAGAGAACGAGGGTGCAGCTAATAGATTTGAATAAATCACCGCAGGAAAAAAGTGAAAGCGTCGAAGCTTTAAAAGCTGTAGGACCAATTTTCAGACTAAGGAACCCAAAAAATACAATGTTCGACATACCGCAGACATTGACATACCGCCATTTCATATTAAAAATTTAAAAAATACTTGGGGAATAAACTTGAGAACAAACTCTGTCCTTCGGGTTCTATTTCATCATTTCTTATAGATTGAATTCAGGAAATGAATTACAACGGGGCGGCACGAAGAAATCTCGAAGTTTTGCAAATTTCGCTGAATGAACCGAAAAAGATTAAGATAAATGGGACGCTCCTCTGGAAAGGGGGAATCGACCCTCTCGATAAGGTACGCTAGGCTCTCTCTCTCTCTCTTATTCTTGTGTATCTTTCCCTCTCTCTTTCTCTTTTTTCTCTCTCTCTCTTTTTCTCTAATATTAATGTTCTTTTTTCAGCGACTTAGATCCTACTTTTACAAATATCAACTGGCAGATGGATTGGCCTTAATCTCTACCCATAGTATTTACTTCACTATTTATTTTGTCCCTGATTTCAGCCGACAGCGCTTGTTCGACCTCCTTACTCCAACAATTTTCTATTATGTACCCGTGGACATGTCAGCTGTTTATGAAACATTCATGACGGCTGATTCCGATGAATCTGCCTTCAGAATGATCTATCGCAGTTATTTTCAATAAAACTTGACTGATTTTATCGTTTCACACACTCTGACTCCCCCTTCCGCTTCTAGAATGGTGCAGTTTTGTGGTGTTATTTGCTTACTGTAAGCCCACGCAGCTGGACAGGTGTCTCTCCTGCAGAACACCTGCTTCTGTGGAATACAGGTGTTCCACAAAGCAATCTCTCCTTAAATGTCAGTGTGTCATTCGAACAACGCAAACAATGAGTAAAACTCAGATGATGAATGCATTATTCATGTGAGGAAGGAAGTAGAATTCGAGGCACGAGATAAATGAAAAACTTTGGCGAAATTTTCTCATCATGAATATAGCCAAAATATCATTTTCTAGAAAACATCATTTTAATGCAAAAATTTGGCCACAAAAGGCAGAAAAACGCGACTTTAGCTTTTTTTCTTCGTTGTATCACTTTACTGATTCAGCGAAAATTTATAACATCAATTTATATTTCTGTAATCGAAAGAAAATTGAGCTCAAATGCCGATTGGACCGATTGCCTATAATAGTAAATTGCTCAGAAACTTCACATCTGATGAAAAATTGACCTGGTTTCCTCTGAAACATTAAAGTTTTTTTGTCGCAAAAATTGCGATTTTCTACGCTCAAATGGATTTTTAAGAAAATTGGTCCATATTCGATTTTATGAACCCTTCGAAACTGAATTTTACTCGAATAAATATGTTGAATTCAAAAAAAGTTGAATCTAATAAAATTTTATCTTTTTATTGGCGTCAATAGTTAGTGTTTTTTGGGTTTTTTGAATTTTTGTGCACCAATTTGACCTGCCGTAATCCTGATTGAAAATACATTATGAGCTGAAACATCCACGTCACCAAATCAAAATTCAAATCTAACGAAACTTTTTCCTCTGCATTTTCTGTAAAATATTGGTTTTTATTTTTAAAGTTCATTTTACTATTTGAATTTGAAACATACAAGTCAAAAAGAAATATTTTTCTAACTTTACCTATTTTAGTAATTAAAAATACTTTAATGAAAGTTTTTTATGGAAAATTTTTCATGCTGGAATGAATGTATATTATTTGTATCCGATCAGTTGACAATGAAAAAAAGTACTAATTATTTTTTGCGTAGAAAAAATACGTCACTGTTTCGGGAAAACCATTGTTCTAAGAAAGACACCAAGTGAATACTACGATTTTGAAGACATTCAACTAGGTCACTGCTTTGTATAAAAATCAAATTCAAAAAGAACCATTTTTATTTTAAAAAATTTATAAAATTAAAAAAAGTTTCAAAAAACTTTGCAACCGTAGCTTTAGAAAAAAGGGTTTCTAGAGACACCAACTTTGCAAGATTCAAACCCAAACGACATTGCATTTGAAAAATCAATAAAGCAATCTAAGAGGGAAACACTAAAAAATCAACTTCTCCTTATTCGTAAAAACAATTCTGTATAATTTTTATTGCAACAAAATCGATACTCAATGAAAAAGATTTAACGGCTGCTAACTGAAGAAGCAGCGGACAGAACCACCATACTTTCAGTCTTAGTCTTCTTCCAGATTGCATCCTTCAGGGTATTTCTAAGAGAGGTAGAAAAGTAAACAAGGGTGAACGGGGCCACGAAAGTGAGGGCGTCTGAAACATAGGGGAGGAGGGCCAGGCCTAGATTAGCTATCTGGGGATCTCTTCCTTTGAAGACTAACATCATGGCGATTCCACAGGAGATGGTCTCAATTAGGAAGGTCAGGAGACTGTGGATGAGGAGTTTTATCTCAGTTCGTTCCTTTTCGTTGACTGATTTCGTCTTCTTCTGAAAGCAGACGGTGTTAAAGAGGCTTCTCTCTCTCTCTCTAACTCACATTGATGACAAATACGGTAGTTGCCGTATTCAAAACTGCGTTAAACGCAGTGCAGATCATCATAAAAATTAGCATTTTGAGTACTCCACGGGCTGGAGGCTCATCGGCAGTGAGTAAAAATCGATCAATCGGAGCTAGGTAGATGTAGAAAGAACTGTAGGAGAAGATTTCCCAATTCAAAATAAAAGGAAAGATGAAGGTGAGGAAAAGCAGAGGGAGGAAGGCCTTCTTCCAAAACTAAACAATTTGTTAGACGACAGTTTCACATTTGATCTACCTTTTCGAATTTGAAGGGGAAGAATACGGTAAGGGCGCGGTTGATGGTTACGGTAGTGCTGAGACCGTACTGGAAGTAGGCGAAGAGTTGAATCCCTGCGCGGATCGCTTCGAGACCCCAGAAATGACCTTTCTTGAAGATTGGGGCGAGGAAGCATTTCCCGCAGGTGGTGGGAGGGAGGCGGAGGGCGAAGACGGAGTTTATGTAGGTCAGGATGTTCTAAAAGCGAATAATCGATAATCGATTTCTTTCTTTTCCTTTCTGTTCTCTTTATTTTTTTGATAGATATTAAATTTAATAATCAGCAACCGAAACAAAAGAGGAAATTAGCTTACCCAATAACTTTTTATTTTCCCAAGTTGACGAAACATTGAACTGCTCAAAATTCACCTGTATTTTTTGGAAAGAGACTTTACAATTAAAAATAAATTAAAAAGGGATACAAACAGAACAGATTAAAAATAGAAGGGCCATTTTTTGTTCAATCGGGTTTTCTCCAACTTTTTTTCTATCAAACTTTGTTTTCCCAGTTTTTTGAAATATTTAAAAATTAAAATGTAAGTTAATCGCATACCCAAATTTTGGCAAACTATTTCAAATGCAATTTGTAAAGGTTTTTGTAAAAACATTCTTGAACTTAATTTATAAACTTAAAAAACTTAATTTGATTGAAGTTAAAAAACATTTTTCATTAATCATGACACACTTTTTGAAATTCTTATTAACTTATAATATTAAAAAGGCAATTAAAAAAGTTTTTGATCATTTTTATTGAAAATGAAAATAAGGCGAATTAAAAAAAATTATGTGAAAATTATTTAACATGAAATTTAATTAGAATGTTTTATAAAATTTAGGCGTTAAAATAAATACCTAAACGGCATTGTTTTCCCAAACAAAAATATATGCAAGAAGAAATTAGTTATGACATTATATATATTTTTCTTTCTCCTTTTTTTGCAAAAACATTTAAAACCCATTTTTAAAAGTACTTTTCAGAATGAGAATGTTTTTCAAATTAAATTAATAACAGTTTTGTATTTAGTGGTTAGTTTTTCAATCAAGATTACTTCTGTATCGTAATTGTGGCTTAAAGTTTAATTTTTTTACAAAATGTTTTTAATCAAATCAAATGTTTTAACAATTTGTTAAGACTAGGACGCTACTCGTCCTAGTTGGGGGCTGCGCCCCCAAGCCCCTGCTATTGCATTTATATTTATAAAAAAGATAAACAAAACTGCTTTAAAACAATATTTCAGGGAACGAGAAATAGATTCTACCTTAGTATATTATAATCCATTACCTTAACTGTTAACAATTACCCTAGCATATCAAGAGCCATGACCTTAACTTCTTAAGTATTACCTTAGCATATCAAGCGCCTTTACCTTGGCTACTTAAGAATTACCTTAGCATATCAAGAACCATAACCTTAACTCTTAACAGTTACCTTAACATATCAAGAGCAATTACCTTAACTCTTAACAATTACCTTAACATATCAAGAGCAATTACCTTAAATCTTAAAATTACCTTAGCATATCAAGAGCCATTACCTTAACTACGTAAGAATTATCTTAGCATATCAAGAGTTTTAGAGTTTTTTTTTTACAAAATGTTTTTAAATAAGTCACACGTTTTAACGATTTGTTAAGATTTCAGTAAATTTTTCGTTTTGGTTCGTTGTAGTTGAAGCTAAAGTGATTCATATTTTCACAAACTCTCTCTTTCTCTCTCTCTCTCTCTCTCTCTAACCCCTTACCACAAGAGACGACAGTAGAAAAAGAGTAAAATAAGGCGAGGAAAATCGTTTCCTTCGATGAACAATAATGACACTACAAACGACGCAGTACATTCCAATCGACAAGGCAGCATAAGAGTAGGTCACAATTTCCGAAGTCTTCATCATCTCCAACTGATTGTCACAGCAGTTCTCCAGAAGAATACAGTAAGTTTGAGGACAGAAAGTGTTTTCGTCTTGTTTTCCCGCCTCCACAACCACCTGGAGCAGTTGCATTTGTGGAAAAACAGAAGGAAGGAGCAAGCCGTCAATATTCAGATGGACGATATCATAAGGGATACAAAAAAGACTAGAAAAAAATTCTAGTTGGTGGCCTCCATAATTAGTCAATGCACTTTTAAGGGTGAAAAGTCTAACTTTCTCGGTATTCAAAATGAAGGCGGGAAACATAAATATACGTTGGTATTCCGGAGATCTGAACAACAAAAATGCAGTGGCAATGATGCAAAGTAATTGTATCAATGTGTAAAGCGAAAACAGACCTAGTGAACCTTCCTTTTGTTTTAAATAGAAAATTGGAATAATGCGAGAGAGACGTGTTTACTCGTCTTGCAAAAAAAAAGCGTCGGCGGAAACAATGCAAAGTCCCGAGATTTTCCGAAGATGTGTTTTTTATGTAAAATTTCAAATCCGATTTTCACGAAAATAAATAAATTTTCTAAATTTTTTAAATTTTAAAATTTGTTTTTTTTAGAAAATTTAAATTCAAGAGAAGTTTTTGATTTGTGCGAAACTTCCCAATTTTGTGAAAATTGACAAACTATTGGGCATTTGGAATAACACTGAATTGTTAAAATTCAACTGTACTCGAAGGTAATAACTATTTTTTAAAGTTTTTTTTTGAAAATTGAAAAATGATATAACACAAATATATACATTTTTAAACTAACTAACTTAGTGCAATTTTTTTTCAAAATGAGAATTTTAAGTTGAGTTTATTCATAAAGTTTTTTGAAATACAATACAATAAAATACATTGAATACATTTTAAACTTAAAATTTAAAAAATATATACAAATTTCACATATTAGCAAGCCCACCTAAATGAAAATGAAAAAATTGGCAATTTTAAATGGGCCTGTTAAATATTAAAAAAAATCTAAGGTTTGTCTTTTAAATAAAAAATTCAAATAAAAGAGGAATTATTTCGAACAAGTTTAAAAAAAATGTTTTTATCCTTTTTGTAAACTGAAAAATACAAGAATTCGAAGAAAAAGTGTTTATTAAAAAGTATTGAAGCAAAGAAAGCATCGGCGGAAACAATTGTATAATTTTCCGAAGAGTGGAAGCAATAAAGGAGACAGATGAGCACAAAAACAGGGAATATAGAGTGCATTCATGCAAGAAACTTTTTCTTCAGAAAAGTACAATTGAGAACAAAACGAAGCATTGAGTCACATGTCTGGTGACGAGTGAGTGAAGCATGAGTAAATCCAAAGAAATGCATCAAAAAGAGAGTATGTAAAACGTTTCATATTTAATAACATATTTTTTCAAATGTTTCCCTGAAAAAGCTTAAAACATTATTTTCGAGGTTTCTGCCTTGCACAAACAAGCCTGCAAAAAGATTTCACTTTCAATTTTTGTCAAAATAAAAATAAAAATTGACTTTTTCACCAAAAATAAAGAGATGACTGCTATTTTTTGATTATTTCAAAGTTGCATAAAAAGAGTCATTTTGTTTTTGAAGGCTGAAACCGTCAAGTAAAGTAAAGTATAAAAATGGATTTTTTTGGCGAACAATTGATTCACTGTTTTAAGGAAAATTGTCATTTATGATTTTTTAAAGCTACATTTTGCGTAAAAAGTGCCCGTCAATTACTTGAGCGCAACATTTTTATCAATCGTTTTTTCTTCAAATTCTGGAAAACATTGAATTAAAATAATGTTTCAATACATTAAAAAAACAAATGATTTCGCAATTTTAAAAGAAAAACCGAGGTTACTTTACTTGACGGTTTCACCCTTTCTTTTTATGCTACTTTGAATTGATGGAAAAATCGCAATTATAATTACTTTTGGTGAAAAAGTCATATATACTTATTTATTTCATACTTTTAAATCCAGTCGATATCACACGATTCTTGCTGTTGAGAAGTACTTCTTGTTGTAATCGTCTTCTTAGACATCCTGCCTTCCCTCCGTTTTTTTTGTAGAAGTGGGAGCTTTGCTACTGAAAAATCTATTTGAAAATTTTAAAATCCACAACTCACGCAACGAAAGCTGAGAGGAGTTTTATTCGACAAATTTTCATCGACTTAAAGGGGAAGGACCGCGTAAAATAGGATGATAAAAGCTTAGATCTCATTCCCAGGATTCCGAAAAATACCTCTTTTACCCAGTTTGCATAAAAATGACCCGATTTAGGAGCGCTTGAAATTTTTGAAAATTCCCATTTGAATTGCCGCCAACTCTGCGTCTCCCCATTTCCCACACTCTCTCGCCCACTCTAGCCGTTTTTCCGTGCGGCAAACGCGTAAAACAGCCGTGTAAACGCGCCCCTTTTGCAGCCCAATTCACATAAAAGGGGTTTGTTTCAGAATTGTGGCAACGATATCTATTCGATGAAATAATTGTGAAGAGACTTTAAAAAAATCAGTTTTACGAGGTCCTCCCCCTTTAAAGGAATTGAGAAAATTCAGAGGAATAATGTTACGGAATTAAAACTGGAGGGACCTTATAAGTTTGATAGAGTAAAACAAAGAAAAGTGCATGTTCCTTGTGCTGCGGCGACCCAATTAGGCTCTGATAAGCGGTCGCATCGATAGGAGCAGCGTTCGACCACTCACCCGCAAACAATGGCGTCTGGGTGTTTTTACTTCAATTGATGACATTGTTCTTTTGCTTTTTTTCACAAACACCTCACCTTTTTGTTGTTTCTTTCACAACCCTCTTCTATCCGTTTTCTTCTGCCTCTAATTATCACCATTCGCTTTGGGAAAAAAGCGACATCTCGGCAAATGCGCTCTGGTTATCTTATCAAGTATGGGAACCCCAAAAACGCAAAATATTCTTCCATTACGTCATTTTTACTTTCAACGGCCGGTTGTTTTCCTTGTATCTAAGGTCTCATTTAAATACGTTTCAATTTTTTGCAACAGTGAACTAAAACCTTTAAGTTATATTTTAATTACCCATTTTCTCCTTATAAAATTAACAATTTATTATTAATTTAAAAGAAAAAAATCGCTGTTTATTTCAGGTTGAATAGGGAGACTTTCTTCTCTTATCATTTGACTGGTCAGCACAGCAAAAACAAGCAACACGTAGATTTTCAAAATGTTGGAGGTAAGTCAACCACAAATTTTTATTTTTGTTTTTTATTTTTTTAAATTTTTTTTGTTGTAGTTCAGGTTTAACAATGGTAGCAATTCAATTTTACAAAAAAATATTATGAAAAATTATATAACATTTACAAAAAAAAATATTAAAATTTAAAATACTTTTTTAAACGTTTGAAATTTACATTTAAATGTTTTCATTCGCCGCTTCTCGGCTTTAACTTAAAATTATAAAAACTCAACACTGATCTTTTAATTTTTTCATAAGGACTGAATGAATGTTTCATGATATTTCTAAGGATAAATGCAAAAATCTTTTTTGCGCCTTGATCTGTATTTTTTAATGAAACAGGGGCTTGATGTTGCAAAATGTTTTGTTTTCGAAGGCCGATTGTAGAATTTTGATATACCAGCTATTCTTCAACACACTGAAAACCAATCTCCTCATTTAAACTTAATGATTTTATGAAACATTTGTTATTTTTTTATTTTTTCCTAAAAAACAAAATTAATGCCTAATTAAAAAAAGCAGAAATTAACACTTAATTCTTTATCTTCTTGTTCTGCATCATTAAGCAATTTATGCTTCATGATCAAAAAAGGAGAAAGTGTTGATTTTTATAAAACATTTGTTTCGTTTTAAAACTGTTGATATTTTTCATAAAAGTAATAAAAATCAATAATAAAATCTAAAAAAAAAGATATAATAAAATGGTTAATTTAGGACGAGGTACCAATCACAAAGAAGCAGTATTCCTTCAAGGTTCTTGTGATCGGAGACCCTGGAACTGGAAAAACTTCCATTATCAGACGACTGGTTCATAATGTTTTTACATCAAACTACAAGGCAACGGTAGGTTTTTTTATTTTTTAAAAGTTGAAAATCAAAACATTGGCACGTTTTGAATAAAAGTTTTATTCTTGTAGAAAATAATTAATTTTTAATTGATAAACTCTTGTAAACGCAGGACAAACTTATTGATTGTTTATAGTTCCGCTAGAAAGCTGGATCCATATTCCAGTGTATAAAAATTGAATAAAAAAGTTAAAACAAAGAAACAATGATTAAAAAATTTTCCAGATAGGCGTCGATTTTGCCTTAAAAATCCTACCTGTCGACGCCACTCGTCTCGTTCATCTGCAATTGTGGGACATTTCAGGTAAACATTTGTCTTATTTTGTGAATTAAAAATTGTTATTGTCATTAATCGCTACAAAATGGTTTTCTCCCTATTTTTAGAATTACAGCATTAACAACGATTAAATCCTTTTTTTCAATTTTAAATATTTTTTTCATCAAAAAGCGTAACATTTACTTGTTTTTCTGTAAATTTGTTACCAAACATGGCAAAGGATAAAAAAAATCAGTTTTTTTAAACTAAAATAATTACATACAATCGGACAGGACACCATATAATAGATCTCACAAACGAATGTTTCTTCTAACAAAGCAGAAAAACATTCAAATTGTGTTATTTGCAAAAAACTAAAATAAAACTCAATCTTAAATAATCAAATAAAATTAAAGCGCAAAAAAAATCACAACTTCTCTGGAAAGTTTATTGGAGAACTATCCTTTAAAAAAGATAATATAATATAAGATTGACCCAGTTGGATAAAAATTAAAAACTTCTATAACCAATTTTATTAACTATTAGGTCCTCAGATTTTTTTCAACGTTTTCCAGGAAAATCAAAAACGTTTGCTTGTTTAAAAATTGTAACATTTTAATATTTGTAATAATAATCTTATACAAAAATATATGTTCTTCTGGGAAATCGAATGTTTCAGGGCAAGACCGGTACGGAGTGATGACGAGAGTCTACTACAAAGATGCACATGCCGCAGTGGTTGTTTGCGATGCCACCAGGTGAGCCTAATAAAAATATAGAATTAAGAAAATTTTCAAATTCTATTCAACCCATATTTGTTTTTATAAAACTTTGGTGAAGCATTAAAATTCAGTCACTCAGACTTTTTCATAATTCTGTTTCCAAAAAAAACGGCTTTTCTGTGAGAGATTACGCGGAAAAATGATGTTTAAGTCTGACGTGCTCGACGTTTACACGGTAACAATTGATTTATTCATAAATAAACTATTTAACATTGAAAACTCATTTTTTTTGCAGAGAAAGATCAATCGAAGGGGCCCTTCGGTGGAAATACGACCTGGATCAGAAAGTGACTCTGGCTGATGGAAGTGCTGTGCCGGCGATTCTGGTGGCTAATAAATGCGACATGGACCATGGGATAAAGGACGATCGTCTTCAGCAACTGGAGACTGAGCATGGTTTTGTGGGAGCCTTCAAGGCATCGGCGAAGGATAATTATGGGATTGAGGAGGCTTTTATGCAGCTGGTGGATACGGTAAGAGAGAGAGAGGGAGAGAGATAAATAGAGAGAGAGAGAGAGAGAGAGAGAGAGAGAGAGAGAGGGAGAGATAAATAGAGAGAGTGAGAGAGCGAGAGAGAGAGAGAGAGAGAAACAGAGAGAGAGAGAGAGAGAGAGAGAGAGAGAGAGAGAGAGAGAGAGAGAGAGAGAGAGAGAGAGAGAGAGAGAGAGAGAGAGAGATTAAACCTCCGTTTCCAGATCCTCTCAACTGAAAACAACGGAGACTATGAAATTCCTCTTATGAACAGAGACGGAAACCTCCGTTTAGGAGAGGAGCGGGAAGAGAAGACCCATCGTGGAGGCTGCTGCTGATTAATTTAATTGGCCTACTGTTTTATGTAAAAATGAAAGTTTCAATAATATTTTTAAAACGTACTAAAGTACTATTAAAATGTATCTTATTGTTTCAGCCACTTTTTGGAACGGCTTAGAAATACGTATTTTTAATAACAGCCACATGAAGTCTTCTTTTTAAAACTTAAAAGACCATGTTTTTAAGTGACAGACTTTTAGCAAAGTTTAAAATTTTAAAAAATGCCTTTTTGAGTTATTGTTTTGGTTTATTTGGAGATTTTTCACCGAAAATGGAAATTTTCGATTTTCCAATTTTTTGATCATTTTGATTTTAGTTGACTGTTTCAACTTGTTTTATTATTCTCAAAATTAAAACTAAAAACATTAAGATAGGTGCATTCATCGTTAGTGTCGTATTTATTATGATTTGTTTGTATAAAAAAAATGTGTTGTGATTTGTTTAATAACTGGCTTAGTCAAATCGAGAGGGCATTTGTAAAAGTCATTTAATTACTGGTAGAACACAGAACTTCTATTTAAAACAAGTAAAACATTAAACACAAGTATTTACATATATTTTATTTTTCATTTCGTCAGAATATGTTATTCAAGGTCTAGAATTTAAGTACTATGATTGAAATAGTAGAGTGATATGGCAAAATCATAAAAACTAAAATTAACTAAGAAATGTGCATCACAGTGCACGAAAATTATTTCGAATTAAGAAATATTTTTTTCTAATAACCATTTTTAAACATTAAAACAGCATAATTTTATTCCTTTTTTTCGAAACTTTTCCTGTTTACTTGAAAATCATTTTGAATAATTTGAAGAAAACAGTGGATTAGCATTTTGCAAAATAATAAAAAAACAATGTTTTTCAAAAGCTTTACACGAAAACTTTTTAAAGCTGAATTGATTTTCATTGTTTCTGAATTTTTCTAGTTTCCAACTCCCACGTGATTTGTCATTTTTCATAAACATTTTTAAAAACACATCTATTTACAGAAATGGTTTCTTTCAAACATACAAAACAAGAAAAAAGAAAAACCGTTTAAAAAATTGTTTTTAAATATTAAAATAGCTAACTGGGACTTTTAAGTCAATCATCATGGTGAATTTCGTATTCTAGTTAATGTAGTGAATCTCGGAGCTGATATATAAGTTGAATGTGAAATATTGAGATAAAATTTATAAAATTTAACTCTCAATTAAAATAAATGTTGTTAAATTAAATCTTCATAAACATGGATACAGTAAATAATATAGATTTTCAAATGGGCCATCGCGTGCCGTAATTTGAAAATTCAAGATAAAGTTTACCAAACTTTTTTACCGTTGTTAAAACATTAGTAGTATTAATTAAGTTAAACTAACA
>JAJQXH010000086.1:2797500-2800000 GCA_022343465.1 Oscheius sp. G VE-2021 | reverse complement strand
CTTAGGCGATTGCTTGCCGGTTCTAAGCACAGGAAATTTACCAATTAAAACTAAAATGATGCATTAGGGGGTTAAATTTTCCTACTGAAGAAAGCGTTTTCCTTTAAAAAATGTTTTCTACATCATGTTTGCTTTAATGTTATGTGAATTCATAAACTATAAATGTTGAAAAACTGCAGGAGATGAAAATACTGTTGTCCAAGAGCCTGTCATAAGTTGTAGGTAAAACACTTAGAACCCAAAATTTAATAAAATTTTAATTTCAATAAAAAAAAACAAAAATTTAGTTTGCGGATGCGTAAACAGAGTGCACGTAGCTCGTAAAAACGCCAGTAATTCACAGGTGCTTGTCCCCTGGAATGGCCAAACATTGGCATTTCAGAGGCAGATTTCTCCAGAACGACACATTTAAATCCCTCCTTCAAACTGTTATATTTTATAAAAGAACTTTTAAATCTTTTAAATTTTAAAGTAAAAAAATACCTGAGGGTCCCTTTACCAACTAAACCTGACAATTAAAAGGCGACAATGATTAGCGATTCAAATTGACTACAAGACTACAAGCAAACTGGATTGCCATTTATTCATACAATTTATAATTTATTCAAAACATTTAATTTATAACAAAAATCGCCATAAAATAAACACCATATTTATGCAGTTTCACACATAAACTTCAACAGCGGTTTCACCCGTACCCAACCGGCAGGAGTCAAATGAAGGGGTGACGTCATGAAAGAAACGAAGTACTTTGGCTCGTAAAACTGAAAATCATTTTTTAAATTTTAATTTTTATAAATTTTAATTAAAAAAATTGGAATTACCTTGAATTCCCCGTTAAACCAAAACTGTGTCCCAAAGTCCATAACAACACATTTCTCGCATTTGGCTGCGATTCTCGCAATTCTTTGCTTCATTATGAAGTAGCGGTCATCCATGTCGTAGGAAAGCAGCTGAAAATAGAATTTCAATGTTAATATTAGTTTTAATTTACAGTTTTTACATCGTCACCTTTGAGCTTCTGAACCATTGAGGAGACAATATTCCGATGAGGCCAGGGCAAGGTATCGGCGATGATGATTCGATTTTTGGTGTGCTGCTGCCATTGTTTGAGGCGATTTACCGCTTCCTGAAAAATAAGTACCTTAAGGACTTAACTAGCAGTCCTAATTGCCTTAGGGACTTTATTTGAAACTTTTATGAGACTTTAAGAATTAAGGACCTTACTAACACCCCTATTACCTTATGGACATACTTTTTCTTAAGCGCCTTAAGGCCTCAAGGCTTAAGGCACCCAATTATATTTTAAGAACACATTTCTAACTTAAGGGCTTTAATAACGCCCTAAAATAAATTTAAAAAAAATTCAAAATTTTAATTTTTGTCACTTTTGTGTTTCATCCACACAATATAAATAGTGCATCTTTTTGTTTTTCATTGTGATGAAGGAAATGTTGTTTAAAAATTTCAAACTTATAACATTTCACATTTTTTGGTACGTTTCGACGGCTATATACATTACATTTTAATAAATATAAACACAACTATTTTAAAAACACAAATTTGAAAATTATAAAATTTGTTTTACTTTTGTTTGGTAAAAAATCATACTCTTTTCGATACTGACTTTTTTGTTTCAATTTTTACCTTACTTTCTTTCTTACATTTGTATTTATCTTTTGGTTACACATATATAAATATTCATTAAAGTAATTAGAAATCACTGTATTTTAATTTAAGGACCTAAGGTACTTAGGTTTTAGGTCTTAAGGTCCTAAGGAGAAGGAAAATGTTTTACCTTATACCTCCAATCGTTCACAGGAGTTGTTCCATTAACAAGAATGGGTGCATCCCAGCTGTATCTAAATTTTTAAATTTTACATAAGTTTTTGTATTTTAAACTACCTGACTAGCATCATCACGACATCCGGCTGAAACTCTTTAATTGCATCTAGAAACATGTAATCTTTGTTACATTCCCAGGAGTCGTTTTGATCAGAAGGAAAGAGGGGGTTGCATCCTGAAAACAGCATTTTTGAAACAGTAGAGTCATGTGGCAAATACAAGATACAAAATGACACTATTGCCAGGTGCTTGATTTTATTCAGACTTGAATTTTAAGTTTCTCGAGATGAACGGAACCTAAATGACAACATAAATCTAAAATATAACTGAAACACTTGCACGAAATATTAAAAAAATGAATATGTACATTTTCGTAATTCTAATTTCATTCTGTTTTCTCTAAAAAAATAATTGTTGTTACAAAACACAACCAAACTACAAAACTATTGAAACCTTTTTTCTTTCTTTTTTTTCAGTATTTCGTAATTTTTCAATTTTGCGAAAATTTCGTCTACAGTGGAAACCACATGTAAACTCAGATCTAAAATATGCCTGAAACATTTACATAAGATTTTAATTAAAAATTGAAAACCTCGTAAGTAAAAATGCAGTTTGAAAATGTTTTACTTATTGAAAACATGCATATTAAATTTTC
>JAJQXH010000086.1:2777500-2792500 GCA_022343465.1 Oscheius sp. G VE-2021 | reverse complement strand
TTATTTTTTCACCTGGCTTTTCCTAATTTTTTTAATTTTAGAAAAACTCATTTATTTTTAATAAATATAATTTACATTGATTCAACGAAAGGAGAAAAACGAAACGAAAAAGTTTAATAAATAATTGATAATTTAAATTAAACTTTTAAATGAAAAATGGGTGTAATTGCTCCAAAAATTAATTTTCTGACTACTTTTAAATAAATCAATTTTACATTATTTCTGTCTAGGTATAAATGTAAACATGTTTATATTTATGCGTATACATAAATAATTGAATTGTATTGTATTTGCTAATGTCATCACTGCCACATCATTCCACTGTTTCAGAGTTGTAAATTTCAACATTGTAATATAATTTTTTTTTACATTGAAAAAATTTTTAAACTAAATAATTTGCATTAAAATCATTGTATTATTTTTCGACATTTGTGAATTAATCAAAAGTCACAATGTTTCACGCTTTTGAAATCTAAAATTTCAGTTAAATTAATTGTTTTATTGACCGAATGTTTTTAAAAGTAAAGTACGTAGAATTTAAAAAATTAAGTTGTACCAGAAAATAAATTCGAATTCATTTTTAAGCATTGTTTTTTATCACTTCTTATCAAAAAAACTATTAACAATGTATTTAAATAATTTAAAGTATTTGTGTTAGGTTTTTTAAACAAACCAGCAGGCAGGCTATCACTTTCAATAAGACTTTCTTTTTCTTCAGAAACCACCTCTTTCGGTGAAAACCAAGTTTCAGCATAAAATGCGGAGGTTCCTGAAAATCGGATTATTGATTTTTTTTGAAAGAAAATTCAAAACCTGCTAAAAATTGCCAAATCCTCGCAAAAACGCTGTTGAAAGCAGTGAAATCGTCAGAAATTACGTAGTATACAAATGACGTCACTCCTATTTTAAATTTTTTTTAAATAAATTAAATTAAAAAGTAACCTGCGACGAAAACAAAAAAAGGGGCTAGGCATTTCGGAAGGCATTTTAAAATAATAAAAATAAATGGAAAAATGAGGTAGAATTGCATTTCCAGGGCGAGGGACCACGTGTGGGTAAACATGTCGACGGCGACGCCCAGCTGAAATCGATTATTGATTAATTGAAACTTGATTTTATATATTTTTAAGGAAACAATTTATATTTGCATTTTTGCCTCATAATTCCACTGTTTCTATCAATCTTTTTTTTTTAGGATTCAACCCACTTTCGCAAGCAAAAAAATAAAATAATTCTTTTTTTGAAATCAGTCAAATGTTATTCAACCCTGGCTTTAACAAAGAATATCTTTTACTTCAATTCGAGTAGAAGAATTAGAAGATATTTAAATTTTTAAATTTACGTTTATATTTTTGAATTTTAATTCAAGGTTTCAAATATTGCTTAAGTTTTTTGGCACGTATCTTTCTTGGTTCGGAATCCATTCTTTTTTAGGTTCAGCCAAATTTTAAGTTTCCTGTGGAATTTTCACGAAGATGGTTGTTCCCAATTTTTGACTTTCTCCACAATTTCGAAGCACCAAAGGCATTTTTCAGAATAAATTTTTTGGATTTTTTTTTGATTTAAAAAAATCAGCTTTTGTATCGGTATAAACAGATTATACATAAAAATTACCGACCGTTTTTTGAGGAAAAAGCTATGTTTTGCGCAATTTTCCTGAAAAAAAAGTGTAGTATTTTTAAATTTGTTAAAGAAAACTGCCTGGTTTGCCACATCCTGCCAATGTTTCGAAAGAGTTTTCCTTGTTTTCTCTTAAATACAATTACTCAGACATCTATTAGATTAGAAAAAACAAATTTATAAACGACTGTAAAGATTAAGGTTACCTTCTCAAAGTATCCGTCCATTCCTTCCGGTCGAATCAAATTTGTGGCTAACAACAGGGCGTGAAGGGCCGAATCCACATTAGCCGTCCGGATGTTACCATTTGATAAGAATAAAACGCCTAAAAATGGATGTGTTTATGTGAAACGTGTGTGTATGCGTCTGCGTCTCTGTGTGTGAATGTGTTGATGTGTGTTTACGTGAGTGAATATTGGTGGGTGAGCTTGTGTGAACGTGTGTCCGCGACCTACCAATAATTCCAAGAGTGGCTAAATAATACAAGGGAACTATTCTTTTCATCCTTCTGTACCAGAAATCCACCAATTCGGCAAGGTACAAATTTTCTACCCGGTCCAACATCATAGTCATCAGGTATCCAGAGAGTAGGAAAAATCTGAAATAGAATTTTGACTTTTATTTTTAAAATATATTTTTTAAATTATTTTTTTTAAATGTTTCACTTTCTGAATTAGTAAACGTAGAAGATGACAATTTAATAGGATAGCGCCGCTCTAAAAAAATAATTGTAAAAGATTAATTTTCTAAACTAATTTTTTGCATAACTTTAATATATTTTTATTTGCTATTTTAATATTTAAAATCGAAAAAAAGAAGACTAAAGCTTCACGGAAAAATCTGAAATGGAATTTTCGCATTTTTATTTTTTTTTCAATTTTTCAATTTTTTGAATGTTTCACTTTGTGAATTAGTGAGATGAGAAGACAGCAATTTAATACGATAGCGCCGATCTAAAAAAAATAATTGTAAAAGATAAATTTTCTAAACCAATTTTTTGCAGTATTTTAATAGATTATTGTTTCATCTTAATTTAATCTTTTTTAATATTCAAGATCGACATTAGAAGACTACAATTTCTAATACTCTTCGAAAATAGTAGTTTTCTTTAAAAATAGCACACATAAAACATTTATTGTGCCTAACATTAACCTTATTAATTTTGGTTAAAACATTAAGTAACTGATATAAAATTGTAAAATTAATAAAAACGCTTTTTCAAAATTTGCTAAACAAAAAAAACACTACAAAAAATAATTGTAAAAACACTTTTCTAAACCATTTTTCATAACTTTAATATATTATTATTTGCTATTTTAATATTCAAAAACTAAATAGAAGACTAAAGCTTCACTGAAAAAAAAATCGAATTTTCGCTTTTTTTTTTTTTTCAAATTTTCATTTTTTTAAATGTTTCACTTTGTAAATTAGTAAGATGAGAAGACAGTAATTTAATACGATAGCGCCGATCTAAAAAAAATAATCGTACAAGATAAATCTTCTAAACCGTTGATTTCTTTACTATTTTCATTTTCAAAATCAAAAATAGAAGACTACAATCTCTAAACACTGAAAAATCTGTAATACAATTTTCTCATTTTTTTTCTTCAAATGTTTTTTGAATGTTTCACTTTCTCAATTAGTAAAATTGGAACACGACAATTTAGTACGATAGCGTCGTTCTAAAAATATAATTAAAAATACAATTTTAAAAATAAAAAGTTCATTTCAGTTTTAAAACAGTGGAATAATGGGGCAAAAAGTAGAAAGTGTTCGAAAAAAAACTCACATGTCCACCCCCAAGTACCCGTTTTTGAACCATTTCGGGAAGAAGTGAAAGGCGACAACTGTCAGAATTGCCACTCCTCGGATTCCTTGCAAATGGAGAAGCTTCTTTTTTCCAGCTGACATTCTGAAACTGTAATTTTAATTACTTGAATATTACAAATGAAACCTTGAAGTCATTTTGAAATCGTAATGATTGACAAGTCATCATCGCTTTTCGCGGGCAGACATGTCTCTAATGGAATGAGTAAGCTCCGATTGTTATACAAAAGTTTTGGCTTCCGTAAGAGGGAGAAAAGATTGGGACAAAAAACTTAAAAGGCAAGGAAATGCTTATAAAATTTAAAATCGAGCAAATTTCAGTCACGAAATCAAGTTATTTTTTTCTGGCAGTTGTTTTTGTGTGTGAAATTGACACTGGAATAAGTTTTTATCAAAAACTTAACGATAGTTTGAAACAAGGAAGTAGAGTTATCACGAAATGTGAGTGGGTGACAGCCACACCTCAAAATCGCCGATCTGCATGGTCTTTATTTGATGGCAAACAATATGCAAATTTGGTGAGGTGGAATCTGGCGGTGGGTGGTAGAGATCAAAGTGAATAGACAAGGCGAGAGAGAGAGAGAGAGAGAAAGAGAGAAAGAGAGAGTTATACATACAGATAAAAGACAAATATAGACATGCACTAAAAATACCGTCTGTTTTGTCTGCAACACAGCTGGATAAATGTTTCTGGGGAAATGGACTTTGGTGTGTTTTGTAGTGAACAGGAAAGTAAAAGGAAGGGAGAGAGGGAGAGAGAGAGAAAGAGAGAGAGAGAGAGAGAGAGAGAGAAAGAGAGAAAGAAAAGGAAAGACGCCAGTATAGAAAGTTCATGAAAATTTGCATCACTTTTGCTTCAACTACAACGAAACAAAACGAAGAAATCACACAAATCTTAATAAATCGTTAAAACATTTGACTTGTTTAAAAAATTTGAAAAATTCTCCTTTTCAAACTTAACAATTGACAAAAGAATAACATTTTTCAGCTGCGAAAAAAATTGCAAGAAAAGTTTTTACGCAAAAAAACTTAAAATATAAAGTTTGCTTAAAAAGTTGAATTATTCACATTTAAATTTTGACATAGCTTTCTGATAACCGCAAAAAAAAATTTAAAAAAAGGTTTTTTTACAAAATAATTTGATAGAAAAATTGAAAAAGGTTGACGGACATTGAACAGAAGAAGTGTACATTTCCCGTTTTCTAAAATTTCAGAGACTTTTAAAATTACTTTTCAGAAATTCCGATTTTTTCAGTTCAAAAAATGTCTATTGATTAATTTTTTGTTGAATTAAACTTTCAAAATTCGTTTTTAACCTTTTAAGGTAAAAAGTTAAGCGTAAATGGAATACGACAAGAAACACGATAATGTTGTGAATTTTGTTCTTAATGGACAAATGAAAATAAAATAACCCTGTAAAAATGATAAAAATGATGCGGGAGCAAACATTCCTGCAAAACAGTGAACGACGACACCAGAACGGAACGTAATCTCTTGTTTGCGAATACAGCATTGTTTTTGATTTGGGGACAAGGTGGATTTGAATATTTTTCAACGTGTTGGTCGGAAACCATTGAGAGCGATTTTGAGAGGAGGAGATTTTTGAATCACTTTTTGGAAAAAAATTTTATTAAAAATTATTTCAATGTTTAATTTCGTTCAAAATTATTCTCAAAATTACAGTTGTTTGAAGAAGGAAATCCAATTTAAAAAAACAACTCAAAACTCAAAACAATAAAGATAAGGTTGAAACATGAAAGTCAATTTTTAAAAAAAATTGTTTTTTTAAAAGAATTTTTGAACAAATCGATGTTTAGTTCAAACATACCAGAATTATTACAAAAAATATGCTCAGAAAGAGGTAAGAGATGATGCTAAAATAGACTCAAAATGTGAAAAAAAACCCTTACTTTTCTCTCTTTTTACGTAATCTGAAAACATCTTTATTGTTGCACGAAAACACTGAACTCTTAAATGCGAAAATTTAATTTTTCAACAGTGTGCATATCAACATAATAATAATAAAAACAAAAATTACAATAAACTCACAATTTTAAAAAATTAAAAATAAATTAATTTTTCAACATTGTGGCTGGCAAATAAAAATACATCAAACGGATTCACATGCATGTTTCAGAAGTGGCTTCACTCGAACCCAGCCAGCAGGAGTCAAATGGAACGGAGTTGACATAAATGACATGGAGTATTTTGGTTCGTATAACTGAAAACACAATTTAAACTTTCCAAAATTCAGTTTTACTTACGTGAAATTCTCCATTGAACCAAAATTGAGTGCCGAAATCAATGATCCGACATTTTTCACAATTCTCAGTCAATCTGGCAATTCTTTGCTTCATTATCATGTAGCGATTGTCTACTTCGTAGTAGTCCTGGAAAATCGCAGTGTTAAATTTTTGTCAGATCACTCCACTGTTTAATCCTTGACATTCAACTTTTCATAAAACTGAAATGTTAAGTATACGGATGAAACAGTGGAGTTGTGTAAAAAAACATGATGTAAAAAGGGATAAACGGATTTTAACCTTTGGGACGTCTTCACCCTTGAGTTTCTTGATCATCGAACTTATTAAACTTTTCTTCGGCCAAGGGAAAGCATCCAAAATCATTATCTTTTTCTTGACGTATTTCTGCCATTCTTTAAGACGGACGGCAGCTTCCTAAATAGAGATTTAGAGAGAAATTTAGAGAGAGAGAGAGAGGCAAAGTAAACAAATGTGTGAGTGTGTGTGCGAGTGAGTCCGTGAATCAGTGAGTGATTAGCCAACCTTGTACCTCCAATCGTTCACCGGACTTGTCCCATTTACAAATTCATATGCATCATAGCTATATCTAAAAATTACCTTTTTTAAACATTTATGTTGCGTATTTTTACTTACCGTACCAACATCATCAAAACATCTGGTTTCATTTCCTTAATTGCATCTAGAAACATATAATCAAGGTGGCAACTGTAAGAGTCGTGTTGATCCGAAGGGAAAAGTGGGTTACAACCTTAAAAATAAAGTTTTTATGGCATTTTTAAAATTAATTTTTTTTAAATTCCTCAATTTGTGGTTTTCCATAAAAACTAAAAATGCAATTTTTGAACTTGGAAAGAAAAATGAAATTTTATAATAATTTAAATTTTTAGTTTTGCTCCAATGTTTCAAGAAGAATTTGAAGGGGTAGGAAATTCAAGAAGTTCAATGAGACCGTCAGAATGCTACAAAAAATTGAAATAAGGCAAACCTGACTGAAAAACGGTGACCATGTTGGAAAATCGGTGACTGCAGGATTCGGCCACTGGTTGCATCAAATTTCCAGCCCAACTGTTGCCAATAATTAGAATTGAGGAGTTGGCAGAGGAGTTCACATTCTAAAAAACAAAAAATTCTTTTTTAAGTTTATTTTTTTTTCTATTTATTAATTTCAAAGTTTATTTAAAAACTTCCGGTTGTAAAATAAAGAGAATAAGCGTAAAACTAGCGCAATTCTTTCGAAAGAAAAAATTTGAAAAATAAGTTTGTATTAAATTTTTGAAAATTAGAACAGATTGTTGTTTATGTAAATTTTATTCATAAGCATACATTTTGAATCATTAGAACAAATTTAAAAAGACAAATTTAAATATCATTTTAAAATATCTTTTGAGGCATGAATCGACTAGGGAAATTCAAGGCAAATTTGGAAATGCTTTGAAACAGTAAAGAATGTTAATTTAGAAATAAATTGAAAAAAAATGTTTTTTTTTAAATAAAAATTTAAAAAAACTTACATAATTCAAGACACATCTCATTTCCTTTGAAATGTTAGTTTTCACAAACTCCTTGCAGTATTGCTTTGATCTTGCTCCATCTCCAGAATCGTACTCCTTATTCAATTTTATCCTTTCTTCTAAATTACATTTTTTTTATTTAAAAAAATTATTATTTTGAAACAATACCTGCTGTCATATTTTCAAAGCCATAAACCACATTTTCCATGAAATCCGAAGGGTAGAAGAAATTTGTGTCCAAATTCTTTGTCATTTCCAGGTTTGTGTAATTTTCGGAGGCCGCTTTGAATGAAACATCTTCTTTCACAGCGGAATCTATATTTTATAAACCGTTGTAAAGTTAATATAATTTAAATTACGTTTTAAATAAGCAATGCCTAGTCCATTGCAGAGTAAAAGAAAGAAAACTACATAGAAAATTATTTGTTTTGACCAGGTGAGGTAGAATCGTTCGTAGGAATAGTGGAGGATTATAGAAATTAGAAAAGAAAATAGGATTCCGGAGAGGAGATCTGAAAAATCGAATGATGTCGTAAATATCTTTATTTCACAATTTTGTAAAGTTCGTTTTTGCCGTATCATTCCACTGCTTCCAATTATTTTACACTTTGTATTCAAAGCACTGATCCATTTTTTATTAATAAAATCCTAGAAAAAAAATGTTTTAAAATCGTTTTTTTAAATTTCAAAATCTAAAATTAGAAATTGAAGTTTTAAAAAGCAAAAAAATGAAATTTTTGACTAAAATTTCAAAAAGCTGCTGAACTGTGTAAATTCTAGTGGTGAAACATCAAGGTGATGTGGTAAAATCTCATATTGAAAAATAGACGAAGAAAACTTTTATGAAGAAAAAAAACTGGCAATTTAGATCGATAAAAAGAGAGAAAAGTAATGAAACAGATAACTAGAGATAAATGAGAAAAGTAAAGGGGCTGACTTACAGTAATCTTTCGTAATCTCATAAGTCTTGAAACAAGCAAAAACAGGCCAATGAATCAAATACCACACGTAAGAAATTTCTCCAATAAAAACCAGAAATCGATTTTCCAAGCAGCAATTTCTACCGTAAGCCACAATTACAAAAGCCAGCAAGGTGGAATTCATTCTAAAAATTGGATTTACAAATAAATTATTTTATTACTATAATTTAAAAAAATTACCTGGCATAAAGAGGATTTACTTCTTGTGGAATAAGAAGTAGAGATAAAAGTGCAAGCACAAAAATATTGAGTAGGAAGCCATCAGTGGATGGGCGAGAGGTACCTGAAAAGTAATTTTACAAAAAATTTAATTTATTGTTTTTCAAATTTAAAAAAAATTAATTATACAAGGTGTTTTTGTGTTTTTCATAGATATATTTTTAAAACATTTAGCTATATTTTTGCAAATAAAGAAAAAAACAGTGAAAACTGTTTTTTTTCGTTATTTGCATTTTTTTATTTAGCTTTATTTTCTTTATTTAGTCAAAACTGCTAAAAAACAGGCCGAATTGTATTTATTTTTACAAAATATGTTTTTATTTTAAATCAAATGCATGTTTCAGGATTTTAGTGAACTAAGAGAAAAACGAAGATTCTAATAATTGCTTGATAGTCTAATAAACTTCTCATTATTTGTTTTGCTAAACTGTGAGAATGTGATCGTGCCCGTGCAAATGTGAGCGTTTATTTCAATGATTTATTTCCTAACATTTCACTGATTTTAAAAAAGTTGGTAAAACATTTTGGTGAATTTATAACTAAGCGTTTATGTTTGATCGTTTTCTCTTTTTTACAAAATGATAATTTTAAAAAAAAATTCTACCACGCTTTAAACCACGGGTCCAAAGAAATGGATTAAACACAGATTCAAAAAGATTTTTTTAATACAAAAAAAAACAAAAGGGGACGTCACCACGTGGGTAGCCGGGGAACCCTCAGGAGACCATTTCTGCCCTCACCCCCGATTTTACTTAACTTGGTAGGGAAACTAGCCCGTCACAACGATTTTTGCTGCTGCACGAAGAGGGCTGTTTTGAGATCGCTTATATAACCCCACCAAGCAGCGTTGCCGATCGCTTACGGGTTCCCGCCGCATACTCTCTCGCATAGAGGGCGCAGACACTTTGGGGTGCTGGTCAGCAGGGTACTCAATTGAGTAGCCGCTAATTAGGGGTAATTGGGTCAAACTGAGCGAAAGGGTCACAGACGGCGAAACTCGCACCCGTATCGCATCGGACTCTCGTCTGAATGACCTCCCACGCCGAATTTTCTCACCTTCAGTTCCTTTAGAAATTAATTCTTCTTTCTCGTCTGAAGATCCGTTAGTTGAAAACCATGTTTCCGCATAAAAAGCTGCGGTTCCTGAAATTAATTTTGATAATTTATCGTATTTTAATTGTAAAAACCTGCCATAAACTGCCAAATTCTAGCGAAAACGCTGTTAAAAGCTGTGAAGTTATCAGAGGTAGCATGGTAAGCAAATGAGGTAAATCCTGAAATTATAAATATTTGTAAAATTTAAAAAAAGTGTAGTCACCTGTTAGAAAAACGATGAAAGGGGTCAATTTTGTCGGCAAGGGTTTCAGAATTATGAAAATTAGTGGGAAAATGAGGTAGAATTGCATTTCCAGGGCGAGGGACCACGTGTGGGTGAACATGTCGACGGCGATTCCGAGCTGAAATCGATTATTGATTGGTTTTTGCTCGTGAACACGCGATCACGTGCATCAATACGGACACACGTTCGCATACACTCTCACGCACACACGCACATTCACACACCTTTTCAAAATACCCGTCCAATCCATCAGGTCGGATCAAATTTGTAGCCAGTAAAATTGCATTCAAAGCTGAGTCGATGTTGGCACTTTGAACCATTCCGTTGGAGAAAATTAAAATAACTAAAAATAAAGATAGTAAAAATTAAAATTAGTTAAATAAATGTCTTGTTTAAATAAATCATAAATACTTTATAAAAAACTAAATGCAAAAAAAATCAGCTGGATGTTTCAGATCTTCCTCAAAAACAAGTGTAAACTTCATTTTCATTTTCTTTCGGACATTATGTTTTATTTTATTTTTTATAAGAAATGATTAATGTTTGTTAGTTATGTAAAAATCTCAAAAGCGCATTTTAGGGCACTATCTATTTAATTTTAAAAAAATGAAAATATAAAACAGCTAAACATAATTTGACTGCTTTGGCTGTTTTATTTCCAGTAATTGTACTTGGACTGAAACATTGGAGTGCAGTGGCAAAATGCGAAATCTAAAATTAGCGAAGACTTTTATATCTGTTTTTTTTTCTTTGGCGGGCGAAAACGGGGAGTACTCCAAAAAAAACAGAAACTTGCCTATGATTCCAAATGTGGCCAGGTAATAAAATGGCACTATTCTTTTCATCCGTCTGTACCAGAAATCAGCCAATTCGGGTAGGAAAATACGGTCCATTCGATCCAACATCATCGTCATTAGGTAGCCGGAAAGGAGGAAGAAACTTAAAAGAACAACGTCGTGAAGATCAATGAAAATATAAAAAGTATGAACATATAAAAACAATATGCAACATGAGATTGAGTTAATTTGTATTGTATTAAAAATAATTATAATTAACCTTTTCATAGAATGAAATATCGTATGGTGAGAAAATTTATTTGGCATCGTTTTTTAAACGTTTGCTGGTAGTTTCGTTTTATAGTTCATATTTTGGAATATTTTTGAAGCTTTGAATCGATATCAAACTACTTTCACTTTAAAAACAAAAAAATTAGTTTGAAACATTAAAACAAAAAAAATTTAAAAAAATCATTTTGTCAGTCAGTTTTTTTGTTTTTGTGTCATTCCTCTGTGTTTTTGAAAACTGTCAAGAACAGCGAGTTTTTGAAAGCAAATTTAAAAAATTTATGAAACCTATGATTGACTCAAGTTTTTTGTGGTGATATTTACTTGTTGAATTATGCTATTGATAAAGGAAACTTTAATGCCTTAATGTGAGATTGGGAAACTTTAAAAACGTATTTCAAACAGTGAAATGATGAGGCATGAACCTGCATTTGGGAAATCAAAAATTCTAATCTTAAAAAATATTTTGCGTAAATTTTATTTGCTTTAAATTTGAAAAAAAATTCATTTGTTGAAAACGTTTTTGTAAAAAAAACTAACATATCCACTCCCAAGTATCCATTTTTGCACCATTTCGGGAAGAAGTGAAATGCTACAACTGCCAAAATCGCCAATCCTCGGATTCCTTGCAAATGGAGGAGTTTCTTTTTTATCGATGACATTCTGAAATTGTATTTTTTTAAAGTAAAAAAATTATTTTAGCAAAAAATTAATAATTTTAGAATTCGTAGCGTTTAAAGACATGCCAACATTACTTTTCGCTTCTAGACGTCTTATATTGGTATGAGCAAGCCCCGTTTTTATACAAAAGTTTTGGCTTCCGAATAACAACCATGGCTTCGTATGAGGATGATGAAATGCTAGAAAAACATAGAAATGATCAGAAATCATTACAACAAAGAATTAGAATTTTTTGAATAATAGACTTCCCTGTAAGGAAATAAAGACAACAAGTTTTGTAAAAAAACATAACTTCTTCATTAAATTGGCTCCGAATTCACATTTGAAAATTTATAAAACTTGAATTATTCTTTACTTCCGAAATATTTACAATAAATCAGCAAATAAATACAATTAGCCAAAACATTGAACAAGTCAAAATTTTTTAAAGTAATTTTGAAAGGATTTAAAACATAAGTAAACCGAAAATTCAAATCTAAATTTTAAGTTTTTAAATTGTTTTTTGAAATTCATTTTATAAAACTTTTTATTTTATATGCTAACTTTGCGTTTTGAGGGGAGCTACGCTGCTTAAAGAAATTCGCAGGATTAATAATTAACTAAAACATTTAAAATTCTAGTTTTTTAACACTTAAGAATACAAATTTAAGAATAATTTAACATTTTTTTAAATTACAAAATAACCCGGTTTTATACAAAAGTCAATTCTGTATGGCAAATGTGCGTTTTACGGTGACAAACGGATTAAACAGCAAAGCAATGATCAGAAATCATCAAGCATAGTATTTAGAATTCAGCTGGGTTTTTCATTTTTTTTTAAATTTTGGAGTTTTTTAAAATTTCAAATTCTAAAATAAAATTGGCAAAGCCATTGAAAACGAGAAACTTTATTAGAAAAAAAAAACACTTCACCAAATGTTTCAAATAATAATTAAGTTTACATAGAAATGGTGTTTTTACTAGATGGCCCATTTACCAAAAACTATTTTGAAATGAATTGGCTTCCTGACTACTTTCTACAAAATATGAAAGAGATCTAAAAAAAGAAGTGAGTGGTCAATCTCCAAACAAAAAAATTAATAAATCCCACGAATCCATTTGTCCCACGAATGAAAACGGGCGGTGAATGATTGTCCCACACAAAACGCCACTGAAGCTGAGACACTGAAACACCGATACAGAGTCACATATTCATAAAACAATTACCATTAATAAATATTTTAAAATGTAAAGTAATCTTGAAATAGTGGAGTAATCCCGAAAATGAAAAGATTGTAAATTGTCAAAGTGCAGGACGTCCCCCTTATGCATTCCTTGTTGCATTTAGTAAACTTTGTTTTCTGAAAATATTTCAGTTGATCATCTTCCAGAACAAGAAAACAGAATTCAAAGTCGGAACTGTCATTGCCAACAAATCAATCATCCTCCACCATTCACCCTATAAATAACCCCTGCACATGTGTCAAAACTTGCCGATTGTGGCTTGAAAACATATTCGAGTCCTGTTTTCTCCACGGTTGTTTTCTCAACTGTCACGGGCCGTTGGTCGCGCAATGCGATTTGTCCTGGAATTTTTTTTCTATTTGGTTTTTGAGTTCTTTTTGACCCAAATCCGTATTTTTTTCAGTAATACATAAACCTGTTTGCTTAAAATGTAGAGATTTTAATCACGCAATTCAAGGACTTTTAATAACCAAAATATAAAAAATTACTTTAAGAACATTATTTATACTTTTAAAAACAAATGCATAAATGTTTCAGCTAGCTTTTAATTATAGCATAATAACATATAATCAATGGGCTTGGTGAAAGACTGAAACTTAATTTTTAATTTTTACAAAGGCCATATTCAGAAACTGAAAAACAAAAACATAAGGCATTGAAAATGTTTTGTCAAATCAGTTTTAAGTTTGTTTCGATTGAATTAAACATTTTGTAAACCATTAAAATTTTAGAAAAAAAATTAATCCACAATTTTCATCTTTTTTTGTTGCAAATGATTCCACTGTTTCATTATTGTTATTTGGAATTGCTTTAAAAAGTTTCACAACGTTTTTATTGTTGTTAAAAAGTAGGTCAATGTTTCAGCTAATTTTGAAAATAGATAGGTTGAAAACATATCATTGAGCGCCTAGTGACCTACTAAAATGTTGTCTCTAAATTTTAAAAAGACCAAATTCAAAAAATTAAAAAGCAAAATCATATGATCTAGAAAAGGAGCTGGATCAACTAATTTTTAATTTTAAATAAATGTAAAGGTTGCAAATAAACTATTTTTGATTTCAAAGTTTTGCCACAAATGGCTTGAATATTGTTTTTGGAATTTTCATTTTTCGAATGTTTCACTGGTTTGTTCTAAGAATGCAAAAAACTGACAGATCAATATACAGTAGACACGTTTTAAAAGCTTATTTTTTTGCTTATTAATTAAAACTAAAGAATGTAAATTTTTAAATTACATATTTGATACTCTTTCCACTCACTTTAGAAAAAAAGGAAATCGAAAAAAAACTTTATACCGGGTATTATTAACTGAGAAACGGGTTATATGCAGGTTTGCCTAATTACTCCACTGTTTCAATAACATAATTATATTCGATACCAGCCATATTAGTTTTTAGTGGAGAGTATAATTAACTGAAAATTTATTATAAAAAATTGCTTTTCCCAATTTTTTATTATTGAAATGTTTCATGTGCGTGTTCTAAAAACATGGAACGTCGTCTAATCAATTTCTCTAGACTTCACGTTTCAATTTTAAAATACTATTTACCGACTTGAAAATATAAATAAAAAATTTGATTCTCTTTCATGTTTCACTCACTTAAAAAAGTATCTCAAAATACATTTCTCTTCTCTAAAACTAAACATAAATTTATTTATTCAGAAAAACTTTATTTCTGTGTTACTCCCAAATGGTAAAATAGAGATGTAGCAGTAAAAGTAATTTGAGCTAAAAAAAATCATCTTAAATTAATAAATTAAATCTGATCTTGTAAATAACCTTTCCCAAATTAAATGAATTAAATGTTTCGCTAACACCTTTCCAAAAATTTTGACACCAAGTATTATTAACTGAGATACGTGTAACAAAAAGAATTTTGCCAAATCAATCCACTGTTTTAATGTCAAAACTAAATTAATGTACATAATTGGTACACAATTTGATTCATAATTGACTGAACATTTCAGTTTTCGTTTTTAGGCAATTTTCATTATTTCAATGTTATACATGAGTGTTATAAAAAAAATTGAAACTCATATAATCAATGTCACTGCCACGATCTTTGAGAATAATAAAATTTCCAATTTTAAATACATTTTTAAATACATTTAAATTAAATACTTGGTTTTTTCGTACTTCACTGACTTTCGAAAATCTGAGGTCGTATTTTGGTGCGAAAGTCCCAAGATGTAATTATAGGTCATTTCTACTTTTTGAAAAATAACTATATTAATGTTTTAAAAGCAGAAACTTTGCAATGATTAAAAAAC
>JAJQXH010000086.1:2652500-2772500 GCA_022343465.1 Oscheius sp. G VE-2021 | reverse complement strand
AATTCGAAATAGTGATCAAAGAGGAGTGCTAGGAGTGCAAGAGTGACACATAACAGCCTTGTGAACAATCAAACTTGACTGAAACTTACAAACAACGAAACAAATGGATAATGTTAAATTAGTTTTTTTAATGTTCAAAAGAGTTTTTCAAAGTTCTGGAAAATTAATAAAAACCTTTTGAGATTTTTTTATTGTCAAAAAAGTCAGAATCAGGAAAAAATTAAAATGAAACCTACGGGTAAAAAAACTTTTTAAAAAAACATTTTCTGAAACTATTTTCAGGGGGCATTCAAAAAATTTATTTTTAAATTTTAATAATTTTAAGATAACACTACTTATAAATGTAACTTTTTCTGAAAAAAGTAAAATTAATTCAACTTTTATTTCAGGACTGGAAGGATCATGCGACTGGAGACAAGTTCTTCCAGCAGCAGGTGGAGGCTGAGAAAAGTAAGTTTATATTTTTTAAATCAGTTTTTTAGTTTTTTTTTAATTTTTAAAAATTAAGTGTGCCTCTTTTTAAAGAAAATAAAAACGACCTTTTTAGGAATTGCAAGGCAGTGGTCTCATAACGAAGAAGAAGCTTCCAACATTGGATCTGAGGTAAATCTTCTTCACTAAATATTTTTTGGTATTTTTTGTAAACAAAATAAAAAAGAAAAAATTATTTCAGAAGACTTCCGACAACTCCGGCTCTCCTAGCACAACCTCTGGCGACCCGGCTGACCCTCTTTTTAGAAACACCTGAATGCTATCGTGGGAAATCAGCTTCTTTGCCGTCAGTTGTGTTTGGCATGTGTTTGAAACATTGATACTGTAGAAATTCAACTTTTAAATAAAAATGTAGATTTTGAAAGATTTTGAAATATGAAGCTAAAAACTGGGTCTACGGGTGTGTGTGTGTGTGTGTGTGTGTGTGTGTGTGTGTGTGTTTAAGTGAGCAGAGAAGTTCTTATCTTTTAAATTTTTGTCCAGTCTATTTTGCCGCATAATTCTACTGTTTCAAATTATTTACTTTGAACTTCAAGCACTGAACTATTCGTTATTCAAAAAATCCTTTTTTTTCGAAAAATAAAAAATTGGCTTTTGATCATCGAATTTACTATAAACTGATTATAAATGTATACTGTATTAATTTTAATATCCACAGTAAAATAGTGGAATAATATGGCAAAAGGCAGTGTGTAACTTCTGTTGTTTTCTCACTTCCTTTGTATGCTTGTTATTGTCTCACAGTCAGCTTCATCAAATAAATCATGTTATTATCCTGCTAATGCGGCGTTACCGTGGGCAACCCAAGCCGGCCTGAAAATTGCCTGCTCAATTATATTATATTAGCTACCAATTTAACTTTTTTTGTTCCATTTATACAGCTAATTACTAAAAAAAATTAGAAATTTATATTGGCAGATTATCCAATTTACAAAATCAATTGTTTACAAGTTTTGTGAGAGAGAAAAAAACAGTGGAGTTTTGAGACAAAAATGAGCGAAATAAAAAAAAACAGGGTTTTCCAGAGCTGAAAGCAACTGGTTTCAATTTGATCGAACTATAAACTGTTCACTGAGCGGCGGGATTTCTCTGCGGATATCCGAACTATGTAGTCATCAAAAACTCATTTTTTATTTTCGTTCTGATAATCCTAGAAACCTGTTTTCCACTTGTCATTAAGTTCTTTTCACTTTTCAGTAGTTTTCCCACACTTCGTTGTTTTAACGTGTATGGGAAAAGCGGAAGCCCGTGTGTTTTTAATGATTTCATGTGTGTATGTGGGTCTGTGTGTCTGTGTCTATGTGTCTATGTATGTGTGTCAATGTGCGTGAGTGAGTGAGTTTGTGTGTCCGTGTACGCATTCTGATCAAAAAGTGCCAATTTCACCCCAAAGTTCCACTGTTCCTCATTTTAATCCACGAGATTACAGATTCGGCGCCTGCAAAATCCACCATATCCAACCAAACATTGAAACAGTGGGTAGTTCCGTCAAAGCCGCAAAACTTTGAACAAAACATTTATTCTTTGCCTCTTTTACTTCTTGCGCGAAAGTTACTTAATTTAAAAGTTTCCATGTTTAACTTTTGCTCATCAATAATCTATCCAAAATTCACCTGTATACCCAGACCACCCAGGCAAAACAGCCAAACACGCGACCGGTGAATTTCATTTTTCTCTCAAAAAGTTTAAATTATTTAAGCCCGCGGGCCGGTCCCTATTTTGAGAAATATGATATAACAGAACTTTATATTTTTTTCTTTATGGAAAACACCTAATAATAAAAAACCTTTATTTGAAAAATTGAGAAATTATTGAAACAAGAAGGCAGAATACATTAAACAATGCTGCATTTGTAGAATTTCCTGATCCTCTGAATATCAACGTCCGTGAGTGTATCCGAATGTAAATGAGCTCTGCCATTTTTTGCCGTGATTGTCGGATGATCACCGTCCTTAAGAAGGCGCATACTTAGATTTATTTTAAAAGGACTCACGTGAATTTTTGCATATGAATCTTTATGATAGTGCATAATTGAGCCGTAGTAGTAAGGGCTGCCAAGTAAATCCACGTCGTCCATATCATACTTGTTGAAGTTGTCTTAACAGTTTTTTTTTGTATTTTGGCAGAGTTTAATCACAATTAATAAGAAAAAGAAATCAGAAAAACCTCGGAATAGAAAAGGATTTTTGTCATGTAACGGTTTAGTCGGTGGCAAATATACTTTAGAGAAAAAAATATTTACAGAGGAAACTTCTTTCGCCCAATTTTATCCCATTGAGTGTTTGCAATTTTTTTTCAGCTATGATACTTCAATGTTTCAACCAAAACGGGATCAATTTTTTTCCAATTTCGATTGCTTAAAAAATATACTAAAATTAATACTAAAAACAAATTTGACTCCGTTTTGGCTGAAGAACAATTTGACTCCGTTTTGGCTGAAACATTAAAGAAGCATAGCAAAAAATCGCGTTATTCTGCGTTTTTTGGACAAATTTTCACTTTCAATTGGGTTTTTAGCCGAAATAATCGTTTCTTATTTTTTATCTTAAGCATCATTTTGACGCGGAATTTTACGTAAAATCTATGAAAATAGTACGCCATCTTCAAAAAACGTAGTTGTTCAGGGGGCTTTTGAAATTCTTGGTGTTGCCTGTACCACAAAAGAGTTTTAATTATATCAGTCGTTGTTGTGCCCATAAAATTCCCCACAATTTGATATATATGTTTTTATAAATAACATTTAATTTTGTTTGAAAATATTAATTTTAAAATTTTAAAAAACCGTAACCCGGGCCAAAAAATGGATATTGAGCTGAAACTTTCACAATGAGGTTTTTAGGTCATAGGAAGATTATGTACCTCTTTCGAGCCAAATCGGAGACCTAGTTTGAATTCGTGACAATGGTTAAGGACCCCGCTCGACTTTTACTGAGAAGGGGTCTTTATTTTACAAATTAAAGGGGATAAAATTGATTTTTCAAAATCTCTTTACAATTATTTCATTGAATAGATATCGTTTCCACGATTCTGAAACATACCCTTTTTATTTGATTTGGGCTGCAAAAGGGGCGCGTTTACACGGCCATGATACGCGTTTGCCGCACGTAAACACGGTCAGAGTGGGCGAGAGAGTGTGGGAAATGGAGAGACGCAGAGTTGGCGGTAATTCAAATTTTAATTTCCCTAAATTTCAAGCGCTCCTAAATCAGTTCATTTTTATGCAAAATGGGTAAAAGAGGTATTTTTCGGAATCCTGGGAATAAGATCTAGGCTTTTATCGCAAAATCAGAAACAAATTATTTTTACGCGGTCCTTCCCCTTTAAAGGAAAACATTTTTCTAATTTACAAAGAGCTAATTTACAAATACAACTGAACCCGCAGTGTAAAATATCCACCAAACATTTTTAAATTCAAAGCCATGTTCTTGTTTTTTTTAAACCGTGTGTATTTTTAACTTACATTTTTGATTAGGATCTATATTATCGTAGATGATTTCTACATAATCGTCTCTATCAGGTCTTCCTAAAAATTGTTTTGTACAGCATCAAAATTCACAGACTCACTGTGTTCGTGGATAAAACCTAAGGACATCACCAATAGTTCAATGATCGACGAAGAGCTTTTGACAGACAAAATTTGCTTTCCTCCTATGATATGCATCTTTGAGTAGGCTTTTATAACTCACCTTGTTTTCCAATACGGCTAGAACCATGGCCATGGGTAATTTTCTCAATAGAAATATAATCATTATCCTCAAACGTTTTGAAGTAAAATTCGATGCAGGTTTTATTTTTCATCTCCCGCATGGCAGCGAAGATTTTTTCTTTTCTAAACGTAAATATCAGTGCATTCTCTTGTTATATTCTTTCTTTTAAACAAAAAAACACAAAAAAATCTTTTTTAAACTTACTCGGCAGAAGAAAATGCGTCATCGATTTCAACGGGCACACGTCCATTGGGCCAACGGTGCCTCTTTAGTGCAGCCCTTGTTTTTCTTCTTAGCGGATGATCTAAATTCAGATTTTGAATTAAATTCAGATTTTGAATTAAATTCAGATTTTGAATTAAATTCAGATTTTGAAACACAAGTAGGCATCACAAGAACGATTTTTGTTTTAATTAAAATTTTGTTGTTAAAAAATCAGCAAAAATGGGAACTCACGAGCAGGCTCATCCCTAAAATGTGAATTGTCGTTGGTCAAACTTTCTGTTCCATCCGGGTAGCCAAGGTAGTTTTTGTTGGAATCGTCTTCTCGAGATCCCTTAATCATAATTTTAAATATATTTTTAAATAATATAAAAACGGCAATAAGGAAACTGGATTTGTTTGTATTATTAAAGGACTGTGTGTGAGATCGAGCGCACTTACTGAATCGTTACAAATAAGCTCAAAATGGAAACTTTCAATAATGTTTTGTCTGCGAAGAAGCCATTTAAAAAATAATAATAAAAAGAGAAAATCGTTCTAGAACGTAATTTCAGTGCTTGAAATTGTATGAAATTCGCAGTGACAGATGTTTCCCAAAAGATATATTCAGAAAGAAAAATGGTAATTAAAACATTTTGAAATTTTAAAAATCACTTAATTCACATGTTATAATGCGTATTTATTTTAAATCAGAACATAAAAGCTTTTTTTTTCAGACAAAAGCCACGAAAAACCCAGGTTTCAATGAAAAAGTAGTGCTATGTAGATGTAAAACATTATTAATTCATTTAAAAACACGTTTAGTTTGAGAGAAAATTAGTATTGTAAACAAAACAATAAGTTCTAATATTAATATTCTTTAAAAAAATATGCGAAAAATCTCTTTTTCGACAAAACAGTTTTTATTGCTACAAACCCAACAAGATTTTAAAAAAATCACTCACTTGTGGAAATGATGAAACAACGCAGACGACAGTGAAGAAAAGAATTTTCATTCTGAAAATAATTTATTAAAAATTGAAAAAGAAAAAAAGCAGTGTCACTTGTAAACTCGTCTAGTCGGTACCTTTTAAAGGGCCCGAGTACGCTTCTTATCAATCGTGTGACTGCGAAGTAGGCTGATCCTTACTGTAAAATGGATCGCTTATCACATTTTCCTTACTGTTTAGCTCCCAAACATTGTCGGTATGACTGTTACTTACGTAGTTAAACAAGATTCCACATAAGGGAGGGTACACTAAAACAATGGAGTAATGTCTCAAGATATAAAAATGTAAAATCGGTGAAACCAATATCCTTAAAATCGATTTTTCATTACAAAAACAGGGTAAAAAATAGTTAGAATTTGAAATTATAGTTATTTCAAAAAATAAATATTTTTTTGTTTTACACCAGTTTGTATAATCCATATTGGAAAATAGTGTATTATGGGTTTTTGTCTCGTTAGTTTGAAATTATTTGAGAAATAAAAAATGTAAAAAGTTGAGCAAAAAGATGAAAAATAAGCATTTTTTAGTTCCTTGGAGTTGAAACAGTGGAATAATGTTTCAAAAGCGGGGGAATTAAAAAGAATTTGAAACTGTTCTGCAAAATCAAATTTAATTTTATTTGTTTTAATTAATTTTCTAAATTACAAAATGATAGTTAAACAGTGAAAGTCCAATTTGAAAATTTTGTTTTATTTTAATATCTGCCCAATTCCATAGTTTTCTTTTTTGACAAGACATTTCACTGTTAATTATTCTTTTTGTTTACTTTTAAAAAAAATTAAAATTGTTTTACTGCTTCAAATTAAAACAATTTTTTTCGATACATAATTACAGAAAAAATAGTTTGACCTCGCTATGATAATTTGTTTAAAAAAATAAAGTTTATAAAGTTTTTTATAAGATTTACGAAGTTAGATAAATTAAAAAGAGCGTCTGTTTTAACTACACACGCTGATTTGACTACATAAGTAAAAGAGTGTATTAATGTTTCAAAAACACAGGATTAAAAATTCACTGTTTTAATGCTCGCATCATTGTATTGTCTGTTCAAAAAATACCAATTTCATCCCAAAGTTCCACTGTTCCTCATTTTAATCCTGGATTACAGAAACGACGCCTGCCAAATCCTCGAATCCACACCAAACATTGAATCAAAAGGTTGCGTGGCACCAATATAGCCAAATTTTAGCCACCTGTGCATACAAGTTTCTACGTGGGCAGCGTGGCTATCGCATAAGGCTATTTGCCAATGGCTATAGATCTTATCAATTCGAATTCTTTTGTTGGCTTGCCACAATTTCATTCAAGGCGTAAATCGTCATTTCCAGCTCGTTTGATAACACATTATAACTTTTAACTTCGTAACTTTTTCAATTCTGTTGCTCAATTGAGTTTTATTTAAAACCAGGAGAGTAAGCGCGGCCAAGGCAGCGCTTCTCTCCTGGTTGCGGCCTTCGGCCGCGTCAATGGACGGCCTTCGGCCGTTTGAACAGGCGGCCTTCAGCCGCTTAAACGGGCGGCCTTCGGCCGCGCCAATGGAAGGCCTTCGGCCGTTTGAACAGGCGGCCATCGGCCGCGTTAATGGACGACCTTCGGCCGCTTAAACGGGACGCCTTCGGCCGTTTGAACAGGCGGCCTTCGGCCGCATCAATGGACGGCCTTCGGCCGTTTGAACAGGCGGCCTTCAGCCGCTTAAACGGGCGGCCTTCGGCCGCGTTAATGGACGGCCTTCGGCCGCTTAAACGGGAGGCCTTCGGCCGTGGTTGGATGGCTTTCGGTTGCATGGCACGGTGCAACCGCATGAATGGTTGAGAGTGTAGAGAATGAGGGGAAATTAGGCTCACGTAACGTAGGCTCATTGCCCTGGCCGGTTTTCCTTTTCCCCTGGAGGAAATGATAGCGTGAGGTTACGATGATACACTACTAACACACACACAGGAACGATAGCGTTTTATATAAAAGGATTTCTAAAGGGCTAAAATCCAAATTTGAGGTGGTCTAGCAAAAAACTATCAATCTGATAAACTTCAATTTGAAACACATTTAAACAGTTAAATATTTTTTTCAAATATTTTTTTTTCAAATATTTTTTTTTCAAATTCATAATTTTACAAACTACATTAATTTACCTCTAATGACTTTCCACAATTTTTTTAAATTTTTTAAAATTATTTGTTTGTGTTTCAATCTGACTTTTAAAGTAAAGTAACTAAAATTTTGCAATTGGTCTTCTTATTTGCTTCCTAATGATGAAAATTTCCTATATTTTGATAAAAATGACTTTGAGTTTTGCAAGCGTTGTAAATTTTAGCTATAAATTTACAATTAAAAGAATATACTTTTCCAAACCTTTTCGGAAAATGTATTCATAAAATGTGAATATCTTATTAATTTTCTTATTAATGTTTCATTTTGGGCCTTTGAAGTAAAATAATGTTTTTTTTTAAATTTTGACCTGAATCTAATTTTTTTAAACAATGTAAACACAAAATTTCCAATGTGATAAAAATTCTGCCGAATAAAACAATGTTTGCTGTTTAAATTTTTTTTATTTATTTTAAAAATTAAAAGGTTAGCGTTGTAACTCATGCCTGTTTCCCGTAACTTATCAATGCGATGCTTTAATATTTTAATAGTTACAGTATACTTGTAAGAAAAATCTAAAATAAAAGATGATCTACCAGATGATCTACCGTTTAGTGTAAAAACCATTTTTGAAAACGCCATTTTTTGGCTTTAATCCGTTCAGATTTTAAAAAATCCTTTTGTTATTTGATTCTGCGATTTTACCACATTTTTTTAAATTAAAAAAAAAACAATTTTTAATCAAACACGAGAAGTATGTAAAATGGGGAAGTGGCTTTCTCACTAGGTCTAATGTTTCAGAAATTCAGGAAGCGTAAAAAATTTCGTTTTATTTTTGTTATATAACGAAAAGTAAAATTCCTTTGTTTAAAAAAACTTTATCCAAAAATGACTATTCGCAATATTAGTAAAAAAGAAAAAGAAAAAAAAACTTCAAAAAAATACTATTTAATTTTTAGTTTTTAAACAGTTTTATTTGTAAACATTTGAAAAAAAGAACACTTTTTTAAATATAATTATGTTTTAAAACAGTAAAGTTTTATTGGGTATTTTTATTTCTATAAAACATTGGTGGGGACCATTCTCTGTCAAAAAAGCATTCTTTCTTATCGTGGAAAAGAGGTCTTAAAAGATTTGGTGTTGCACTTTTTGATAATTCCTTGCCGTTCTATTCCCGTTCCACAGGCGGGGTTTGCAAAGGGCGTTTTCTGATAGGACTCAGTGATAAGAGCCGGACTATCGCCCACTTTAGACCAAATTCTCATATCGATTTCCTGGTTTTATTGATTTTTTTATTCTTTCATCCAAATTGATTCTTTGCGTCTATGATGTCCTACGTTTACGCTAACATTTTTCTATCTTTGAAAATATTCTTCAAAGTTTATTTAATTTTAAGCATTTTTTAAAATTAAAATCAATCTTCTATTTCAGAATGGCTAAAAAATTGCTCCATCTACAGGGGCTGCGTGGAGTCGCCATTCTCTCTGTTGTGGCATTTCATTTCTTCCCGAAATGGTTTAGAAATGGATATTTGGGTGTTGATATGTAAGTTTTTTTTTAAATTCAAATTTTTTCCAATTTTCACTTTGCCTTTTACCACATCAATCCACTGTTTTAACAATCTCCTATTTCTGATTCTATCACAAAAACGCAACTCTTCAGTGAGAAATCTCAAATTCAAAATCTAAAAATACATCGAAAATCATTCCAAACAGAATAAAATTTCCATTTTATGTTTTAATAAGTCGCAAATTAGCAAAAAAAGTAAATTTAAAACATCTTTGACAATTTGTTTTTTATTGAACGCAACATTCAATTTAAAAAAAAAGAAAAATATAGCATTTAATAAACCAAAATCCACAAATGAAAAATTTTAATCATATTTTATTCGATGTTCCAAAATGTTTTTATACAAATAAAAAATGGAAAAACAAAATTTTTACCCCTTTTTTTAGAATTTTTTGCGTTATTAACAAAAAACGTTTAGTACTTCTTCGTCCGAAAAATTATTATAGTACGTGGAATGATCTTAAAAGGTTTAGAAAACAATAATTACAAAAATATGGGGCCTAATAAAAAGAGTTTTTGTTTAACAAACCAGTGCTTAAAAATTAAAATTAAAAATTTCTTAATTATTTTTTACAATTAAGTTTAACCCACCTATTTCTCATTCTCTCACAAAAACGCAACTTTTGAGTGAGAAATATCACATACGAAGTCCAAAAATCTAGTCAAAATCATTCCAAACAAGATAAAATTACCATTGTATCTTTTAATAAGTCGCAAATTCGCAAAAACAATTATTTTAAAATATCTTTCTCAATTTGTTTTTCATTGAACCCAACATTCAATGTAAAAAAATAAAGCATTTAATAAACCAAAATTTATTCGATGTTCCAAAATGTTTTTAAACAAGTAGAAAATAGAAAAACTAAATTTTTACCCATTTTTCAGAACTTTTTGCGTTAACCTTTTTTTATCAATTTTCATTGAATGTTTCATAATGTTCCAAAAACAAACAGCATTATCCAGGAATGTTGAGTACGTCTTCGTCCGCAAACTTATTATAGTACTTGGAAAGATCTTAAAAGGCTTTGAAAACAATAATTATAAAAATATGGGGCCTAATAAAAATAATTTTTTGATTAACAAACCAGTGCTTAAAAATGAACAAAAATTCAAAATTTCTTAATTGATTTATAAAGTTTACAGATTTTTCCTGCTCTCCGGCTACCTGATGACAATGATGCTGGATCGATTGGAAACCATTTGGCTACCGGAATTAGCAGATTTCTGGTACAGAAGGATGAAAAGAATTGTTCCTTTGTATTATCTTGCTACTTTAGGAATTTTATGTAAGCTTTCTTTTTAAAATAATTCAGTTTCAATAAAAAAATTATAAATTCATTTTCAGTATGCCTATTCTTGTCAAATGGAATGGTCCAAAGTGCAAATGCTGGCCCAGCAATGAATGCTTTACTTCTGGCGACAAATTTAATTCGACCCAGTGGAGATGATGGATATTTTGAAAAGGTGGTTTTTATCGTATTTCTAATAACATTTTTAAATGGAAAAGTTTTTTTTTAATTTATGTTTTAAATTTTAAATTTTTTATTTTTTTTAAACCACAGGCAGTTATTTTGTTTTAAAATTAATAATAATTACAAAACTGAATCATAATGATGAACTTAATCTGAAACATTTTAGTCACTATAATTTTGAAAAAAAAATTTATAACAAATTGTTATTCCAAAGACTCATTTGAAAAAATTAAATTCACAAAACTTGTAACTCAAAAGTATAGAATTGTCTTTTTGTTTTAGTTCATTTCCAAAACAGTATAATGACATACTAAAAATACCAATTAATTGGGCATTTGCCGTCGAGGAACTGCTTTCGACGCTGAATCATAAAGATGTGCTCAAGATGAAACATTTAAAATTATAAAAATAATTTGGCAATTTTCATTAAAAAATTGTAATTATAAAGGCAACAGACGAAACCCGATATTGGGATGTTCCACAAAACGTAGATTGTGATTTATTTCATTGTCGAGTTTATTTTAAACAACTTTTTAAATACTTAAGATAGCTTTTTAATAAAATTTTTACAATTTCCGACTTTCATTTTTTATCGATACAAAATTTAAAAACTTTTCCGATTGTGCCGACAACAAATTAAAGTTTCAAAAAAAACTTTTAAAATACATTTTTCGGGGGGAAATTAAACAATAATGTAAATTTTCTTTACTTTTTAGCTTGGCCTCGCTGTTGACATGTTCACTCACACGTGGTCCCTCGCCCTGGAAATGCAATTCTACCTAATTTTCCCTTTTATTTTTGTAATTTTTAAAGGAATGCCGGATCGCCTTGCCCCTCTTTTCGTATTAGCAACGGGTCAGTTTTACCACTAACTTCTCTCACAATGACGTCATTTTCAGCAACTTCCTCCCTTGCGTATCAAATGTATTCCGATGATTTCACCGCTTTCAACAGTGTTTTTGCAAGAATTTGGCAGTTTTTGGCAGGTATTTTACATTTTCAAGAATGTTTTTTTAATATTTTATAGGAATGGCCGCTTTTTATGCTGAAGCGTGGTTTTCACCAAATGAAAGGGAATCTGATGAAAAAGAAGACCTGATTCCGGATTTTACTTGTAAGTTTTTATTTTTTTTCGCCGATAAAAATTTAAAAAAACGAAACATTTGACAAAAAAAGGAATAATTAAATGATTTCGTTTTAAAGTGTTTTTATACATATACTTTTACACTTTTTTAAACATTTTAATAATTTTTTTGTTTTTTTTCTCTGATGTTTCAACAGCATGATTTATTTGACAGCAGGTGAATAAAATACTACTGATCTGTGAGAGTTACATTATATTTTAATTTATTAGTGAATTTTATTTTAATTTAAAAAATATTTTTACGAATTTATAACATGTGTGGCCTGAACTAAATTAGCTTACGACAAATGGTCCAATAAAATTCAAGTTTCCCTAAAAAGTTTGGCCAATTTGAAAAAAACAATTTGAAGAAAACATTTATAAACTAGTAATATATAAATACATCATTGAAACAGTTAAATAATGTGACAAATTGTAAAATTAGCGAAGATTGTATTCAAAATTTCAGCTTCCCATCGCCCAACTTCAGAAACAATTCTTTTAAACATTTTTGTTTTGGCCTTGGTTGTACTTTTACTACTTCCTCAAGATGTCAATCCTCTCTATGCCAGGTAATACAGTGTTTTGATGTTTTTTTAAATAACTTTTTTAACTTTAAAAAATAAAATAAAAATATCATATAGTTTGAGGTAAACACATTATTTCAGATTAAACTCAATCTTGATTGCCTTCGTGATTGTGGCTTATGGGCGTAATTGCTACCTAGAAAATAGAATTTTGGTTTTCATTGGAGAGATTTCATACGGGTGGTATTTAGTTCATTGGCCTCTTTATGCCTTATTCAAGGTTAATGAACTCAACGATGATTACTGTAAGTTAATTATATAATTTTATTTTAAATACAAAAAATAAAAAAATTTCAGATCTCCTTTGGGGAGCCGTCCTTTCCCTCTTAATCTCAATAATTCTCCATTATTCCTTCGAAAAACATTACCTCGGATGGTCCAAAACAATAATTATAAACGTCGTTATTTTGCTGTTATTGTGTAATGGAATTGCACTTCAGAACTTGAAAGGTACCTTTTTTCTTAAATTTTTGAAGAATTTTTTAATACTAAAATTTTAGCTTCTGTGGACAAACCGGATGAGAAAATTCTTAATGGGACTGTATTATCTATGGGAAATGAGTCCAAACGACTGGATCCAACTTATTTCTGGCCTTCTGATTTTTTGGATAAGATTGTTTATGGGTTTGAGAATATGACGGAAAGTGGGTTTTAGAGAGAGAGAGAGAGAGAGAGAGAGAGAGAGAGAGAGAGAGAGCGAGTGAGTGAGTGAGAGTGTGTATCTTTTTAAGTAGACACGTGTGCGTGTGTGTACGTGTACCTGTGTTAATTAAATTTTTCAGAAGAACGCTATTCCCTCAACTATCAATACGATTCTGGTGACAGTAAACGCACATTTGCGTACTGCAAAAACTACACCAAAACTAAAAATACAAAAGAAAATCGCTGTCACATGAATTATGTAAGTTTTAAATTTTTAAATTTAAAAAAATACATTTTTAGCATACAAACAAAACAGCAAATCAAACAATTTTAATTATTGGAAACAGTTGGGCTGGAAATTTGATGCAACCAGTGGCGGAATCTTGCAGTCATAAATTTTCGGATATGATGACTGTGTTTCAAACAGGTGGGTTAAGATCGGAGAAATATTTAAAGCGTTAACTTCTTCAAAATTTCGTCTGTCACTTAAAAATTAAATTTTAATTTTTTAAGGCTGTGAACCCCTAATTATGTCCGATCAGGGCGGTTACTACGGCTGTTCCCAAGATCACATGTTCCTAGATGTAATAAAAGAAATGAAACCGGATGTTTTAATGATGCTAGTAAGGTGAACTTAAATTAAATTTTTATTAAAATATTTATATATTCTAGATACGGAGATGCTGCTTATCTATCGGGTGGCACTAGTCCTTTGAATGATAAGCGGTTCAAGGTAAAATCTTTTCTTTTTTTTTTGCAAAAAAAATTGAAAAGCAAAACTGTTTTTTTACTTGAAAACTGTAACCTCAAACTGAAACAATTTGTAAGATAGTGACATTGAAAACCAAAACAAAAATACAAATTTAAAAAATGATTTTCAGTTTTATAGACGAAATTCAATTTTGGTTTTTCATTTGTTATCGTTAAATTTAACATTTAAATTTATGTGTTCAAAGAAAACTTTTTTAAACAATTTTTTCTCTTTTTCAAACTACATTCACAAAAAAACTGTTTGAAACTCAAATTTTTCTTTCAGAGAATTTAAACAAAAATAAGATTTGAAACAGCTCATGCTTATTAGCATTAAAATTAGAATCATATAAACATTTGTACTTGAACGTTTTAAAAAATTTTTTCTCTCTAAAAACTTTTTAAGGGAAATGAGCAAATGAATTGTAGAAACAAATCGTTCATAGTTTTTTTTTGTTATTAATTTATAATTTTTCCAAAACATGGAAATGTTAATTACAACAAAACTTTAAGAAAAGTTAGTTTTAAAAAAAACTGAAATTTTAAAATGTTCGTGGGTTATCTCTCTGGTGGCACTAGTCCTTTGAATGATAAGCGGTTCAAGGTAATGTTTAAATGTATTTTACTTTTGTTATGACTACTTTTTTAAAGTGCAAAATATTTTTTAATAAAAATAAATTAGAAAGCTTACTATATTTTCTTGGGAAACTGTAAACGCAAAATTTGCAAATTAGTAAAAACATCTAAATTTTAATAAAATTTCATTTAAATTTTTTTAAAGATTCATTATTGATTTTTATCATTAATTGTATAATTTGCACATAAAAGTTTATCTTTTTTCAAATTAAAACTTTTCCAGCTGCAGATACTATGTTCTAATTGTCACTTACGTTAAACAACCGTTTTGCTGATTAATTGAAACAGTCAATTGATATTTTTTTAAATGTTTTATATTATTATTTTTATTAGTTTTTAAATGTTTACAAACAATTCTTTCACTTTAGAAAGCGTAAAGCATTTTATATCAAAATCAAAAACTAGAAATTTGAGACAAAACAATTATTTGTTAAATTTAACAATATAGGCAGCTGCCGAACGAATGAAAGAATGGCAGAAATATGTCAAAAAGAGGATTCTCATTTTGGACGCCTTTCCCTGGCCAAAGAAAAATTTGATGCCTTCTGTACAGGCGATGCTGAGTGGTAAAAATGTTTCAAAGGTATTTTACAACTTTCATTTTAATTTAAAAAATAATTTAGGAAGACTATTTTTCTGTCGATAATCGATATCTTATTCTGAAACAGAGGATAGCAAGATTGGTTGATAAGTGTGAGAAATGCCGGGTTTTCGATTTTGCGACGCAATTTTGGTTTAATGGAGCTTTTAGGGTAAGAGAGAGGGAGAGAGAGAGAGAGAGAGAGAGAGAGAAGAGAGAGAGAGAGAAGAGAGAGAGAAACAGAGAGAGAGAGAGAAGAGAGAGAGAAGAGAGAGAGAAACAGAGAGAGAGAGAGAGAGAGAGAGAGAGAGAGAAAGAGAGAGAGAGAGAGAGAGAGAGAGGGAAGAGAGAGAAACAGAGAGTGAGAGAGAGAGAGAGAGAGAGATAGAGCAAGAGAGAGAGAGAGAGACTCAGAGACTAAAACCACCTTTTTAGTTATACGAACCCAAATACAAAGTCTCCTTCATGTCAACGCCATTCCACTTGACGCCAGCCGGCTGGGTTCGAGTGAAGCCTTTACTGAAATACGTGTGTGAAAATGCATAATGTGATTTAAATTGTTATTATGAAGGTATAAAAATAATATAATAGTTTGCCAATTGAAAGCATGCACTTGTCACATCACTCCATTGTTTCAGTCATGGGCCTTGTAAGATATTCCGATTTTTCAAAAAAAAATTCCAAAGATTCGTTTTCCAAGTTTGCATATTTTATTAATTTATTTTGAATCTTCGACTTTTCCCGTGTATTTTTCAATATTTTAACAATTTAATTCATTTTAGCTAATTGTTTGTGCAATCCCTATATAACTACTTTATCTGTTTTTACAACACTGGACATACTACAAAGTACAAAATAAATTAATTCGGGTAGACAGTTTCCTACAGTATTGTCATTAGGTTGCCGTCAAGGAGGAAAAATCTGCAAAATTAATAATATAATTTATTTTTTTCGCTTTTTTATTTAGCCATTATTGTTTTTCATAAATATACAAGTCCAATCAGAACGCAGAAACCAGACACCATCTTTTGTTGTTGATAAGACGACAAACGATGGTGTTTTTCTTGATAACAACGTCAGTCTAGTGACGGATTGTTTCATAGTCTTCGATTTTTCCTAAAAGTTGTCAAAAGTCATTATATGGGCTAAATATGACAATCTGAAACTTTTGGGTCAATATCGATTTTCGGTCCCGGGTTACGGTAGGTGACCTCGGGTTACTGTAACTTTTTTTAAACTCAACCAAATTACAAATTTTTTTTTTTAAAAATGGATCGATAGCTCTTTTTATATTGAGAAAGTTTGTAATTGACTACAAAAAAGGTTTTGAAAATTTTACATTAGAACCAAAAAAACCCGGAAAAAGTGGAAAACTTCAGTTTTTTTGGATTTCCTGACAATTTTTATCAAAAGTCTCCGTACTTTTACGTGTCTAACTAAAAAAAAGTTTTTTATCATTACATGTTCCACACAAGGGCGGCCCCACTTAAAAATTGGGCTGCCCTTGTGTGGAACATGTCCTGAACGAAGATAAAAACGGGGTGAATATTGATCGAGGTAAATATGTCTAGAACATTAAAAAACACGGATGTTTGGTCTTTGATTACTGCACTGTTTATGATTTTTGACCTTTTACGGTGTTTATAAAGAGCCAATCAAAGAGTTAAATCAGAAACGCCTTAAACAAAAATCGTTTTTAACTAGAATTTAAAAAAAAAATTTTAACTTATGTAAGAATTTTTCCGATTGGCCCTTCCTGCTTTAAGAAAAAGATTCTGTAAGGCTTGAGCGCTATTTAAATGTTTTACCACTCAGAAACGAAAATATTTTTGATCCCAAATCCACTGAAACATCGAAGAAGTTTTAAAAAAAAACTTGCTTGACTTTTTTAAAAGAAATTGTCACCTTCGATTGTTATGTCTATTGAGCTTTATTCAAAATTTCTGGTTTTGCCCTTAAAACACCCAACATTTTCAAACGGTTGAAATCTGTTTATAAATCATTCTAACCATAAGTATGTATTTTGTTTTTCCATTTCATTATTTTCAGAATGTCTAAAAAATTGCTCCATCTACAGGGGCTGCGAGGAGTCGCCATTCTCTCTGTTGTGGCATTTCATTTCTTCCCGAAATGGTTCAAAAATGGATATCTTGGGGTGGACGTGTCAGTTATTTTCCTGTATTGGGTTTTTGTTCATCACTCTAATGTTTTCATGCATTCTCGTTTTTCAACTACTGTCGATTAATAACATTAACGCAGCTTTCTAAATAATATATCACGGTTTAAGATAAAATCTATTTCTAAATTATTTCAAACAGTAACATATTCTTTTTCTATAACGGAAAAATAAATTTCAGAAATTTCCATAAAGTTGAACTAGTAAGTAAATAGTCAGAGTAAAAAGCTGGTATTTGCCTTTGATTTATCAAATCTTTAAAAAAACAATTTTAATTTTTTTAAGTTTAATTCGATGTTTCGAAATGTTGGAAAGCCAAACTGCCAAATTTGGCTTCTTTAAAAAAAATTTAAAATGTCATTCATAATGAAAATATAACACCATTCCGTGACAAAATTTAGCGAAATTTTGTTATTACAATAAAGTTGTTTAAAATGCAAAAAAAATGTAAATATATTTTTCGCTCTTTTTTGAAAGTTACAAACCACTTTTTTCAAACAACGACAATAAAAAAACTTAAATATCTTTAAAACAAAAAGATAATTTCAATAGTTTATAATTTCAAAAAAAGGTTAATACATTTATAAAATTTACAGATTTTTCCTGCTCTCCGGCTACCTGATGACAATGATGTTGGATCAAAAAGAAACAATTTGGCTTCCGGAATTAGCCAATTTCTGGTTTAGAAGGATGAAACGAATTGTTCCTTTTTATTACCTTGCTACTTTGGGAATATTATGTATGTTTTATTTTTATTTTTTTTTATTTTAAATTAAAAACAGAGTTTAATAATTAAAAATAAAATGTAAATATCATTTTCAGTATGCCTATTCTTGTCAAATGGAATGGTCCAAAGTGCAAATGCTGGCCCAGCAATGAATGCTTTACTTCTGGCGACAAATTTAATTCGACCCAGTGGAGATGATGGATATTTTGAAAAGGTGGTTTTTATTGTATTTATAATAACATTTTTTAAATGAAAAAGTATTTAAATACAGACAATTAATTTTAAAAAAACAAATTAAAACCAGTTACAAAACTAAATCATAAAGATGAAATATTTTTTCAATAATTAAATCAATAATCAAACTTTTCAGCTCGGCCTCGCCGTCGACATGTTCACTCACACGTGGTCCCTGGCCCTGGAAATGCAATTTTATCTCATTTTTCCCTTCATTTTCGTAATTTTTAAAGCAATTCCGGATCGATTTGCTCCTCTTTTCGTATTAGCAACGGGTCAGTTTTACACCCATTTTTATGTGAAACAGCGGAGTGGTGTGGCAAAAGTTTACAAAATTAATTTCACTTTCAGCAACTGCCTCTTTTGCTTATCAAACGCATACCGATGATTTCACCGCTTTCAACAGTGTTTTTGCAAGAATTTGGCAGTTTTTGGCAGGTAATTTAAATTTTCAATAATGTTTTTAATTTTTTTATAGGAATGGCCGCTTTTTATGCTGACGCGTGGTTTTCCCCAAATGAAAAGGAATCGGTTGAAAAAGAAGACCTCATTTCGGAATTTACCTGTAAGTTTTACATTTTCTGCGATTTGTCCATACAATTAATGTTTGTAAATTAACTTTTTAATATACAGATTGTTATTTTTTAAATGTTTCACAGCGTTTTAAACTTAATTCTCAAAATTCGAGCTAAAAAGTTGAAAAAGGGCTGAAACGCAAATAAAAAATCGTATTTACAAAAATGAAGGGAAAATAACATAAAATTGGAATTATATATTCATTTTACAACTGTTTCATCTACAACACAATTAGTTACAAAACTGCAAAAATTTATTACATACATATTACATTAACATAAATTTATATATGAATTTATCAGTAAAAATAATTTAACATCCATCATTCTATTGTTTTTGAAACAATGAAATTATGCTTCAAAAGCAAAGAATTACCCAAATTTTCAGCTTCCCGCCGCCCACCTTCAGAAACCATTCTTTTAAACATTTTCATTTCGGCCTTGATTACACTTTTACTTTTTCCTCGAGAAGTCAATCTTCTCTATGCCAGGTCCTTTTTTTAAATTTTTATTTTTAATACATCAGTTTCAGATTTAATTCAATTTTAATTGCATTTGTAATTGTGACTTACTGTCGTAACTGCTACCTAGAAAATAGAATTTTGGTCTTTATTGGAGAGATTTCATACGGGTGGTATTTAGTTCATTGGCCTGTTTATGCCTTATTCAAGGTTAATGAACTGAACGAAGATTACTGTAAGTTAATTTTAAAAAATTATTTTAAATACGGAAAAAAATTCAATAAAAAATTGTTTCAGATCTCCTTTGGGGAGCCGTCCTTTCGCTCTTAATCTCAATAATTCTCCATTATTCCTTCGAAAAACATTACCTCGGCTGGTCCAAAGCCATAATTATAAACGTCGTTGTATTGTTATTATTGTGCAATGGAATCGCACTTCAGAACTTGAAAGGTACTTTTTTAATTAATTTAATTTAAAAAAAATAAAATTTAAAATTTAGCTTCGGTGGACAAACCGGATGATAAAATTCTTAATGGAACTGTTTTGTCCATGGGAAATGAGTCAAAAAGGCTGGATCCAATATATTTCTGGCCTTCTGATTTTTTGGATAAGATTGTTTATGGGTTTGAGAATATGACGGAAAGTGGGTTTTAGAGAGAGAGAGAGAGAGAGTGTGTGTGTGTGTTAACTACTTTTTTCAGAAGAACGTTACAGTCTCAACGATCAGTACGATTCTGGCGATAGTGCTCGCACTTTGTCGTACTGCAAAAACTTTACTATAACCAAAAACTCAAAAGAAAGACGCTGCCACATGAATTATGTAAGTTTTGTATTTTTTTTATAATTAATTGTAAATGTTTAAGTTTACAAACAAAACAGCAAATCAATCAATTTTAATTATTGGAAACAGTTGGGCTGGAAATTTGATGCAACCAGTGGCTGAATCTTGCAGTCATCGATTTTCCGATATGATGACTGTGTTTCAAAGTGGTGGGTAGTTTTCAGTATTCAAATTAATGAATTATTGATTTTATTTAGTTTATTGAGATTCTTTTTGACTAACATTTTTATAAAATAAATCACTGAAACAGGCAAAAAAATTAAGAAAAATATTATTTTACTTTTTTAAATTTTTAGGATGCGAACCTCTAATTATGTCTGATCAGGATGGTTATTATGGCTGCTCTCAAGATCATATGTTCCTGGATGCCATAAAAGAAATGAAACCGGATGTTTTAATGGTGCTAGTAAGGTAAGTTTTTTTAAATTTTTTTTTAAATACGGAAAATACGTTTATTAACCCCAATTTTCAGATACTGCGAGTCTTCGGAACTTTTAAATGGTACTAGTCCTTTAAATGACCAAAGGTTCAAGGTAATTTCTTTTGAAATTAAATTTTTATTTAAAATTTAGTTTTTAAAAACTTTATAAAACTGCATAATTCCGAAATAGCCTTTGTAAACTTATAAACTAAAAAAATTAACAAAAGTTTATCCAAGATAAATTTAGATTAACGATCGTTAAACTTTATTTCTATTTGCAGAAAAATGAAAAAAAAAATATTAGAAATATCAACAACGCCAACATTTTTTTGTAATTAAAAAAATTAAAATTAAATGTTTGTCGTCACGTTTCTTTGTCGTCACGTGGAGATGATGGATATTTTGAAAAGGTGGTTTTTATTGTATTTATAATAACATTTTTTAAATGAAAAAGTATTTAAATACAGACAATTAATTTTAAAAAAACAAATTAAAACCAGTTACAAAACTAAATCATAAAGATGAAATATTTTTTCAATAATTAAATCAATAATCAAACTTTTCAGCTCGGCCTCGCCGTCGACATGTTCACTCACACGTGGTCCCTGGCCCTGGAAATGCAATTTTATCTCATTTTTCCCTTCATTTTCGTAATTTTTAAAGCAATTCCGGATCGATTTGCTCCTCTTTTCGTATTAGCAACGGGTCAGTTTTACACCCATTTTTATGTGAAACAGCGGAGTGGTGTGGCAAAAGTTTACAAAATTAATTTCACTTTCAGCAACTGCCTCTTTTGCTTATCAAACGCATACCGATGATTTCACCGCTTTCAACAGTGTTTTTGCAAGAATTTGGCAGTTTTTGGCAGGTAATTTAAATTTTCAATAATGTTTTTAATTTTTTTATAGGAATGGCCGCTTTTTATGCTGACGCGTGGTTTTCCCCAAATGAAAAGGAATCGGTTGAAAAAGAAGACCTCATTTCGGAATTTACCTGTAAGTTTTACATTTTCTGCGATTTGTCCATACAATTAATGTTTGTAAATTAACTTTTTAATATACAGATTGTTATTTTTTAAATGTTTCACAGCGTTTTAAACTTAATTCTCAAAATTCGAGCTAAAAAAGTTGAAAAAGGGCTGAAACGCAAATAAAAAATCGTATTTACAAAAATGAAGGGAAAATAACATAAAATTGGAATTATATATTCATTTTACAACTGTTTCATCTACAACACAATTAGTTACAAAACTGCAAAAATTTATTACATACATATTACATTAACATAAATTTATATATGAATTTATCAGTAAAAATAATTTAACATCCATCATTCTATTGTTTTTGAAACAATGAAATTATGCTTCAAAAGCAAAGAATTACCCAAATTTTCAGCTTCCCGCCGCCCACCTTCAGAAACCATTCTTTTAAACATTTTCATTTCGGCCTTGATTACACTTTTACTTTTTCCTCGAGAAGTCAATCTTCTCTATGCCAGGTCCTTTTTTTAAATTTTTATTTTTAATACATCAGTTTCAGATTTAATTCAATTTTAATTGCATTTGTAATTGTGACTTACTGTCGTAACTGCTACCTAGAAAATAGAATTTTGGTCTTTATTGGAGAGATTTCATACGGGTGGTATTTAGTTCATTGGCCTGTTTATGCCTTATTCAAGGTTAATGAACTGAACGAAGATTACTGTAAGTTAATTTTAAAAAATTATTTTAAATACGGAAAAAAATTCAATAAAAAATTGTTTCAGATCTCCTTTGGGGAGCCGTCCTTTCGCTCTTAATCTCAATAATTCTCCATTATTCCTTCGAAAAACATTACCTCGGCTGGTCCAAAGCCATAATTATAAACGTCGTTGTATTGTTATTATTGTGCAATGGAATCGCACTTCAGAACTTGAAAGGTACTTTTTTAATTAATTTAATTTAAAAAAAATAAAATTTAAAATTTAGCTTCGGTGGACAAACCGGATGATAAAATTCTTAATGGAACTGTTTTGTCCATGGGAAATGAGTCAAAAAGGCTGGATCCAATATATTTCTGGCCTTCTGATTTTTTGGATAAGATTGTTTATGGGTTTGAGAATATGACGGAAAGTGGGTTTTAGAGAGAGAGAGAGAGAGAGTGTGTGTGTGTGTTAACTACTTTTTTCAGAAGAACGTTACAGTCTCAACGATCAGTACGATTCTGGCGATAGTGCTCGCACTTTGTCGTACCGCAAAAACTTTACTATAACCAAAAACTCAAAAGAAAGACGCTGCCACATGAATTATGTAAGTTTTGTATTTTTTTTATAATTAATTGTAAATGTTTAAGTTTACAAACAAAACAGCAAATCAATCAATTTTAATTATTGGAAACAGTTGGGCTGGAAATTTGATGCAACCAGTGGCTGAATCTTGCAGTCATCGATTTTCCGATATGATGACTGTGTTTCAAAGTGGTGGGTAGTTTTCAGTATTCAAATTAATGAATTATTGATTTTATTTAGTTTATTGAGATTCTTTTTGACTAACATTTTTATAAAATAAATCACTGAAACAGGCAAAAAAATTAAGAAAAATATTATTTTACTTTTTTAAATTTTTAGGATGCGAACCTCTAATTATGTCTGATCAGGATGGTTATTATGGCTGCTCTCAAGATCATATGTTCCTGGATGCCATAAAAGAAATGAAACCGGATGTTTTAATGGTGCTAGTAAGGTAAGTTTTTTTTTAAATTTTTTTTTAAATACGGAAAATACGTTTATTAACCCCAATTTTCAGATACTGCGAGTCTTCGGAACTTTTAAATGGTACTAGTCCTTTAAATGACCAAAGGTTCAAGGTAATTTCTTTTGAAATTAAATTTTTATTTAAAATTTAGTTTTTAAAAACTTTATAAAACTGCATAATTCCGAAATAGCCTTTGTAAACTTATAAACTAAAAAAATTAACAAAAGTTTATCCAAGATAAATTTAGATTAACGATCGTTAAACTTTATTTCTATTTGCAGAAAAATGAAAAAAAAATATTAGAAATATCAACAACGCCAACATTTTTTTGTAATTAAAAAAATTAAAATTAAATGTTTGTCGTCACGTTTCTTTGTCGTCACGTGGAGATGATGGATATTTTGAAAAGGTGGTTTTTATTGTATTTATAATAACATTTTTTAAATGAAAAAGTATTTAAATACAGACAATTAATTTTAAAAAAACAAATTAAAACCAGTTACAAAACTAAATCATAAAGATGAAATATTTTTTCAATAATTAAATCAATAATCAAACTTTTCAGCTCGGCCTCGCCGTCGACATGTTCACTCACACGTGGTCCCTGGCCCTGGAAATGCAATTTTATCTCATTTTTCCCTTCATTTTCGTAATTTTTAAAGCAATTCCGGATCGATTTGCTCCTCTTTTCGTATTAGCAACGGGTCAGTTTTACACCCATTTTTATGTGAAACAGCGGAGTGGTGTGGCAAAAGTTTACAAAATTAATTTCACTTTCAGCAACTGCCTCTTTTGCTTATCAAACGCATACCGATGATTTCACCGCTTTCAACAGTGTTTTTGCAAGAATTTGGCAGTTTTTGGCAGGTAATTTAAATTTTCAATAATGTTTTTAATTTTTTTATAGGAATGGCCGCTTCTTATGCTGACGCGTGGTTTTCCCCAAATGAAAAGGAATCGGTTGAAAAAGAAGACCTCATTTCGGAATTTACCTGTAAGTTTTACATTTTCTGCGATTTGTCCATACAATTAATGTTTGTAAATTAACTTTTTAATATACAGATTGTTATTTTTTAAATGTTTCACAGCGTTTTAAACTTAATTCTCAAAATTCGAGCTAAAAAGTTGAAAAAGGGCTGAAACGCAAATAAAAAATCGTATTTACAAAAATGAAGGGAAAATAACATAAAATTGGAATTATATATTCATTTTACAACTGTTTCATCTACAACACAATTAGTTACAAAACTGCAAAAATTTATTACATACATATTACATTAACATAAATTTATATATGAATTTATCAGTAAAAATAATTTAACATCCATCATTCTATTGTTTTTGAAACAATGAAATTATGCTTCAAAAGCAAAGAATTACCCAAATTTTCAGCTTCCCGCCGCCCACCTTCAGAAACCATTCTTTTAAACATTTTCATTTCGGCCTTGATTACACTTTTACTTTTTCCTCGAGAAGTCAATCCTCTCTATGCCAGGTCCTTTTTTTAAATTTTTATTTTTAATACATCAGTTTCAGATTTAATTCAATTTTAATTGCATTTGTAATTGTGACTTACTGTCGTAACTGCTACCTAGAAAATAGAATTTTGGTCTTTATTGGAGAGATTTCATACGGGTGGTATTTAGTTCATTGGCCTGTTTATGCCTTATTCAAGGTTAATGAACTGAACGAAGATTACTGTAAGTTAATTTTAAAAAATTATTTTAAATACGGAAAAAAATTCAATAAAAAATTGTTTCAGATCTCCTTTGGGGAGCCGTCCTTTCGCTCTTAATCTCAATAATTCTCCATTATTCCTTCGAAAAACATTACCTCGGCTGGTCCAAAGCCATAATTATAAACGTCGTTGTATTGTTATTATTGTGCAATGGAATCGCACTTCAGAACTTGAAAGGTACTTTTTTAATTAATTTAATTTAAAAAAAATAAAATTTAAAATTTAGCTTCGGTGGACAAACCGGATGATAAAATTCTTAATGGAACTGTTTTGTCCATGGGAAATGAGTCAAAAAGGCTGGATCCAATATATTTCTGGCCTTCTGATTTTTTGGATAAGATTGTTTATGGGTTTGAGAATATGACGGAAAGTGGGTTTTAGAGAGAGAGAGAGAGAGTGTGTGTGTGTGTTAACTACTTTTTTCAGAAGAACGTTACAGTCTCAACGATCAGTACGATTCTGGCGATAGTGCTCGCACTTTGTCGTACTGCAAAAACTTTACTATAACCAAAAACTCAAAAGAAAGACGCTGCCACATGAATTATGTAAGTTTTGTATTTTTTTTATAATTAATTGTAAATGTTTAAGTTTACAAACAAAACAGCAAATCAATCAATTTTAATTATTGGAAACAGTTGGGCTGGAAATTTGATGCAACCAGTGGCTGAATCTTGCAGTCATCGATTTTCCGATATGATGACTGTGTTTCAAAGTGGTGGGTAGTTTTCAGTATTCAAATTAATGAATTATTGATTTTATTTAGTTTATTGAGATTCTTTTTGACTAACATTTTTATAAAATAAATCACTGAAACAGGCAAAAAAATTAAGAAAAATATTATTTTACTTTTTTAAATTTTTAGGATGCGAACCTCTAATTATGTCTGATCAGGATGGTTATTATGGCTGCTCTCAAGATCATATGTTCCTGGATGCCATAAAAGAAATGAAACCGGATGTTTTAATGGTGCTAGTAAGGTAAGTTTTTTTTTAAATTTTTTTTTAAATACGGAAAATACGTTTATTAACCCCAATTTTCAGATACTGCGAGTCTTCGGAACTTTTAAATGGTACTAGTCCTTTAAATGACCAAAGGTTCAAGGTAATTTCTTTTGAAATTAAATTTTTATTTAAAATTTAGTTTTTAAAAACTTTATAAAACTGCATAATTCCGAAATAGCCTTTGTAAACTTATAAACTAAAAAAATTAACAAAAGTTTATCCAAGATAAATTTAGATTAACGATCGTTAAACTTTATTTCTATTTGCAGAAAAATGAAAAAAAAAATATTAGAAATATCAACAACGCCAACATTTTTTTGTAATTAAAAAAATTAAAATTAAATGTTTGTCGTCACGTTTCTTTGTCGTCACGTGGAGATGATGGATATTTTGAAAAGGTGGTTTTTATTGTATTTATAATAACATTTTTTAAATGAAAAAGTATTTAAATACAGACAATTAATTTTAAAAAAACAAATTAAAACCAGTTACAAAACTAAATCATAAAGATGAAATATTTTTTCAATAATTAAATCAATAATCAAACTTTTCAGCTCGGCCTCGCCGTCGACATGTTCACTCACACGTGGTCCCTGGCCCTGGAAATGCAATTTTATCTCATTTTTCCCTTCATTTTCGTAATTTTTAAAGCAATTCCGGATCGATTTGCTCCTCTTTTCGTATTAGCAACGGGTCAGTTTTACACCCATTTTTATGTGAAACAGCGGAGTGGTGTGGCAAAAGTTTACAAAATTAATTTCACTTTCAGCAACTGCCTCTTTTGCTTATCAAACGCATACCGATGATTTCACCGCTTTCAACAGTGTTTTTGCAAGAATTTGGCAGTTTTTGGCAGGTAATTTAAATTTTCAATAATGTTTTTAATTTTTTTATAGGAATGGCCGCTTTTTATGCTGACGCGTGGTTTTCCCCAAATGAAAAGGAATCGGTTGAAAAAGAAGACCTCATTTCGGAATTTACCTGTAAGTTTTACATTTTCTGCGATTTGTCCATACAATTAATGTTTGTAAATTAACTTTTTAATATACAGATTGTTATTTTTTAAATGTTTCACAGCGTTTTAAACTTAATTCTCAAAATTCGAGCTAAAAAGTTGAAAAAGGGCTGAAACGCAAATAAAAAATCGTATTTACAAAAATGAAGGGAAAATAACATAAAATTGGAATTATATATTCATTTTACAACTGTTTCATCTACAACACAATTAGTTACAAAACTGCAAAAATTTATTACATACATATTACATTAACATAAATTTATATATGAATTTATCAGTAAAAATAATTTAACATCCATCATTCTATTGTTTTTGAAACAATGAAATTATGCTTCAAAAGCAAAGAATTACCCAAATTTTCAGCTTCCCGCCGCCCACCTTCAGAAACCATTCTTTTAAACATTTTCATTTCGGCCTTGATTACACTTTTACTTTTTCCTCGAGAAGTCAATCTTCTCTATGCCAGGTCCTTTTTTTAAATTTTTATTTTTAATACATCAGTTTCAGATTTAATTCAATTTTAATTGCATTTGTAATTGTGACTTACTGTCGTAACTGCTACCTAGAAAATAGAATTTTGGTCTTTATTGGAGAGATTTCATACGGGTGGTATTTAGTTCATTGGCCTGTTTATGCCTTATTCAAGGTTAATGAACTGAACGAAGATTACTGTAAGTTAATTTTAAAAAATTATTTTAAATACGGAAAAAAATTCAATAAAAAATTGTTTCAGATCTCCTTTGGGGAGCCGTCCTTTCGCTCTTAATCTCAATAATTCTCCATTATTCCTTCGAAAAACATTACCTCGGCTGGTCCAAAGCCATAATTATAAACGTCGTTGTATTGTTATTATTGTGCAATGGAATCGCACTTCAGAACTTGAAAGGTACTTTTTTAATTAATTTAATTTAAAAAAAATAAAATTTAAAATTTAGCTTCGGTGGACAAACCGGATGATAAAATTCTTAATGGAACTGTTTTGTCCATGGGAAATGAGTCAAAAAGGCTGGATCCAATATATTTCTGGCCTTCTGATTTTTTGGATAAGATTGTTTATGGGTTTGAGAATATGACGGAAAGTGGGTTTTAGAGAGAGAGAGAGAGAGAGTGTGTGTGTGTGTTAACTACTTTTTTCAGAAGAACGTTACAGTCTCAACGATCAGTACGATTCTGGCGATAGTGCTCGCACTTTGTCGTACCGCAAAAACTTTACTATAACCAAAAACTCAAAAGAAAGACGCTGCCACATGAATTATGTAAGTTTTGTATTTTTTTTATAATTAATTGTAAATGTTTAAGTTTACAAACAAAACAGCAAATCAATCAATTTTAATTATTGGAAACAGTTGGGCTGGAAATTTGATGCAACCAGTGGCTGAATCTTGCAGTCATCGATTTTCCGATATGATGACTGTGTTTCAAAGTGGTGGGTAGTTTTCAGTATTCAAATTAATGAATTATTGATTTTATTTAGTTTATTGAGATTCTTTTTGACTAACATTTTTATAAAATAAATCACTGAAACAGGCAAAAAAATTAAGAAAAATATTATTTTACTTTTTTAAATTTTTAGGATGCGAACCTCTAATTATGTCTGATCAGGATGGTTATTATGGCTGCTCTCAAGATCATATGTTCCTGGATGCCATAAAAGAAATGAAACCGGATGTTTTAATGGTGCTAGTAAGGTAAGTTTTTTTTTAAATTTTTTTTTAAATACGGAAAATACGTTTATTAACCCCAATTTTCAGATACTGCGAGTCTTCGGAACTTTTAAATGGTACTAGTCCTTTAAATGACCAAAGGTTCAAGGTAATTTCTTTTGAAATTAAATTTTTATTTAAAATTTAGTTTTTAAAAACTTTATAAAACTGCATAATTCCGAAATAGCCTTTGTAAACTTATAAACTAAAAAAAATTAACAAAAGTTTATCCAAGATAAATTTAGATTAACGATCGTTAAACTTTATTTCTATTTGCAGAAAAATGAAAAAAAAAATATTAGAAATATCAACAACGCCAACATTTTTTTGTAATTAAAAAAATTAAAATTAAATGTTTGTCGTCACGTTTCTTTGTCGTCACGTGGAGATGATGGATATTTTGAAAAGGTGGTTTTTATTGTATTTATAATAACATTTTTTAAATGAAAAAGTATTTAAATACAGACAATTAATTTTAAAAAAACAAATTAAAACCAGTTACAAAACTAAATCATAAAGATGAAATATTTTTTCAATAATTAAATCAATAATCAAACTTTTCAGCTCGGCCTCGCCGTCGACATGTTCACTCACACGTGGTCCCTGGCCCTGGAAATGCAATTTTATCTCATTTTTCCCTTCATTTTCGTAATTTTTAAAGCAATTCCGGATCGATTTGCTCCTCTTTTCGTATTAGCAACGGGTCAGTTTTACACCCATTTTTATGTGAAACAGCGGAGTGGTGTGGCAAAAGTTTACAAAATTAATTTCACTTTCAGCAACTGCCTCTTTTGCTTATCAAACGCATACCGATGATTTCACCGCTTTCAACAGTGTTTTTGCAAGAATTTGGCAGTTTTTGGCAGGTAATTTAAATTTTCAATAATGTTTTTAATTTTTTTATAGGAATGGCCGCTTCTTATGCTGACGCGTGGTTTTCCCCAAATGAAAAGGAATCGGTTGAAAAAGAAGACCTCATTTCGGAATTTACCTGTAAGTTTTACATTTTCTGCGATTTGTCCATACAATTAATGTTTGTAAATTAACTTTTTAATATACAGATTGTTATTTTTTAAATGTTTCACAGCGTTTTAAACTTAATTCTCAAAATTCGAGCTAAAAAGTTGAAAAAGGGCTGAAACGCAAATAAAAAATCGTATTTACAAAAATGAAGGGAAAATAACATAAAATTGGAATTATATATTCATTTTACAACTGTTTCATCTACAACACAATTAGTTACAAAACTGCAAAAATTTATTACATACATATTACATTAACATAAATTTATATATGAATTTATCAGTAAAAATAATTTAACATCCATCATTCTATTGTTTTTGAAACAATGAAATTATGCTTCAAAAGCAAAGAATTACCCAAATTTTCAGCTTCCCGCCGCCCACCTTCAGAAACCATTCTTTTAAACATTTTCATTTCGGCCTTGATTACACTTTTACTTTTTCCTCGAGAAGTCAATCCTCTCTATGCCAGGTCCTTTTTTTAAATTTTTATTTTTAATACATCAGTTTCAGATTTAATTCAATTTTAATTGCATTTGTAATTGTGACTTACTGTCGTAACTGCTACCTAGAAAATAGAATTTTGGTCTTTATTGGAGAGATTTCATACGGGTGGTATTTAGTTCATTGGCCTGTTTATGCCTTATTCAAGGTTAATGAACTGAACGAAGATTACTGTAAGTTAATTTTAAAAAATTATTTTAAATACGGAAAAAAATTCAATAAAAAATTGTTTCAGATCTCCTTTGGGGAGCCGTCCTTTCGCTCTTAATCTCAATAATTCTCCATTATTCCTTCGAAAAACATTACCTCGGCTGGTCCAAAGCCATAATTATAAACGTCGTTGTATTGTTATTATTGTGCAATGGAATCGCACTTCAGAACTTGAAAGGTACTTTTTTAATTAATTTAATTTAAAAAAAATAAAATTTAAAATTTAGCTTCGGTGGACAAACCGGATGATAAAATTCTTAATGGAACTGTTTTGTCCATGGGAAATGAGTCAAAAAGGCTGGATCCAATATATTTCTGGCCTTCTGATTTTTTGGATAAGATTGTTTATGGGTTTGAGAATATGACGGAAAGTGGGTTTTAGAGAGAGAGAGAGAGAGTGTGTGTGTGTGTTAACTACTTTTTTCAGAAGAACGTTACAGTCTCAACGATCAGTACGATTCTGGCGATAGTGCTCGCACTTTGTCGTACTGCAAAAACTTTACTATAACCAAAAACTCAAAAGAAAGACGCTGCCACATGAATTATGTAAGTTTTGTATTTTTTTTATAATTAATTGTAAATGTTTAAGTTTACAAACAAAACAGCAAATCAATCAATTTTAATTATTGGAAACAGTTGGGCTGGAAATTTGATGCAACCAGTGGCTGAATCTTGCAGTCATCGATTTTCCGATATGATGACTGTGTTTCAAAGTGGTGGGTAGTTTTCAGTATTCAAATTAATGAATTATTGATTTTATTTAGTTTATTGAGATTCTTTTTGACTAACATTTTTATAAAATAAATCACTGAAACAGGCAAAAAAATTAAGAAAAATATTATTTTACTTTTTTAAATTTTTAGGATGCGAACCTCTAATTATGTCTGATCAGGATGGTTATTATGGCTGCTCTCAAGATCATATGTTCCTGGATGCCATAAAAGAAATGAAACCGGATGTTTTAATGGTGCTAGTAAGGTAAGTTTTTTTTTAAATTTTTTTTTAAATACGGAAAATACGTTTATTAACCCCAATTTTCAGATACTGCGAGTCTTCGGAACTTTTAAATGGTACTAGTCCTTTAAATGACCAAAGGTTCAAGGTAATTTCTTTTGAAATTAAATTTTTATTTAAAATTTAGTTTTTAAAAACTTTATAAAACTGCATAATTCCGAAATAGCCTTTGTAAACTTATAAACTAAAAAAATTAACAAAAGTTTATCCAAGATAAATTTAGATTAACGATCGTTAAACTTTATTTCTATTTGCAGAAAAATGAAAAAAAAAATATTAGAAATATCAACAACGCCAACATTTTTTTGTAATTAAAAAAATTAAAATTAAATGTTTGTCGTCACGTTTCTTTGTCGTCACGTGGAGATGATGGATATTTTGAAAAGGTGGTTTTTATTGTATTTATAATAACATTTTTTAAATGAAAAAGTATTTAAATACAGACAATTAATTTTAAAAAAACAAATTAAAACCAGTTACAAAACTAAATCATAAAGATGAAATATTTTTTCAATAATTAAATCAATAATCAAACTTTTCAGCTCGGCCTCGCCGTCGACATGTTCACTCACACGTGGTCCCTGGCCCTGGAAATGCAATTTTATCTCATTTTTCCCTTCATTTTCGTAATTTTTAAAGCAATTCCGGATCGATTTGCTCCTCTTTTCGTATTAGCAACGGGTCAGTTTTACACCCATTTTTATGTGAAACAGCGGAGTGGTGTGGCAAAAGTTTACAAAATTAATTTCACTTTCAGCAACTGCCTCTTTTGCTTATCAAACGCATACCGATGATTTCACCGCTTTCAACAGTGTTTTTGCAAGAATTTGGCAGTTTTTGGCAGGTAATTTAAATTTTCAATAATGTTTTTAATTTTTTTATAGGAATGGCCGCTTTTTATGCTGACGCGTGGTTTTCCCCAAATGAAAAGGAATCGGTTGAAAAAGAAGACCTCATTTCGGAATTTACCTGTAAGTTTTACATTTTCTGCGATTTGTCCATACAATTAATGTTTGTAAATTAACTTTTTAATATACAGATTGTTATTTTTTAAATGTTTCACAGCGTTTTAAACTTAATTCTCAAAATTCGAGCTAAAAAGTTGAAAAAGGGCTGAAACGCAAATAAAAAATCGTATTTACAAAAATGAAGGGAAAATAACATAAAATTGGAATTATATATTCATTTTACAACTGTTTCATCTACAACACAATTAGTTACAAAACTGCAAAAATTTATTACATACATATTACATTAACATAAATTTATATATGAATTTATCAGTAAAAATAATTTAACATCCATCATTCTATTGTTTTTGAAACAATGAAATTATGCTTCAAAAGCAAAGAATTACCCAAATTTTCAGCTTCCCGCCGCCCACCTTCAGAAACCATTCTTTTAAACATTTTCATTTCGGCCTTGATTACACTTTTACTTTTTCCTCGAGAAGTCAATCTTCTCTATGCCAGGTCCTTTTTTTAAATTTTTATTTTTAATACATCAGTTTCAGATTTAATTCAATTTTAATTGCATTTGTAATTGTGACTTACTGTCGTAACTGCTACCTAGAAAATAGAATTTTGGTCTTTATTGGAGAGATTTCATACGGGTGGTATTTAGTTCATTGGCCTGTTTATGCCTTATTCAAGGTTAATGAACTGAACGAAGATTACTGTAAGTTAATTTTAAAAAATTATTTTAAATACGGAAAAAAATTCAATAAAAAATTGTTTCAGATCTCCTTTGGGGAGCCGTCCTTTCGCTCTTAATCTCAATAATTCTCCATTATTCCTTCGAAAAACATTACCTCGGCTGGTCCAAAGCCATAATTATAAACGTCGTTGTATTGTTATTATTGTGCAATGGAATCGCACTTCAGAACTTGAAAGGTACTTTTTTAATTAATTTAATTTAAAAAAAATAAAATTTAAAATTTAGCTTCGGTGGACAAACCGGATGATAAAATTCTTAATGGAACTGTTTTGTCCATGGGAAATGAGTCAAAAAGGCTGGATCCAATATATTTCTGGCCTTCTGATTTTTTGGATAAGATTGTTTATGGGTTTGAGAATATGACGGAAAGTGGGTTTTAGAGAGAGAGAGAGAGAGTGTGTGTGTGTGTTAACTACTTTTTTCAGAAGAACGTTACAGTCTCAACGATCAGTACGATTCTGGCGATAGTGCTCGCACTTTGTCGTACCGCAAAAACTTTACTATAACCAAAAACTCAAAAGAAAGACGCTGCCACATGAATTATGTAAGTTTTGTATTTTTTTTATAATTAATTGTAAATGTTTAAGTTTACAAACAAAACAGCAAATCAATCAATTTTAATTATTGGAAACAGTTGGGCTGGAAATTTGATGCAACCAGTGGCTGAATCTTGCAGTCATCGATTTTCCGATATGATGACTGTGTTTCAAAGTGGTGGGTAGTTTTCAGTATTCAAATTAATGAATTATTGATTTTATTTAGTTTATTGAGATTCTTTTTGACTAACATTTTTATAAAATAAATCACTGAAACAGGCAAAAAAATTAAGAAAAATATTATTTTACTTTTTTAAATTTTTAGGATGCGAACCTCTAATTATGTCTGATCAGGATGGTTATTATGGCTGCTCTCAAGATCATATGTTCCTGGATGCCATAAAAGAAATGAAACCGGATGTTTTAATGGTGCTAGTAAGGTAAGTTTTTTTTTTAAATTTTTTTTTAAATACGGAAAATACGTTTATTAACCCCAATTTTCAGATACTGCGAGTCTTCGGAACTTTTAAATGGTACTAGTCCTTTAAATGACCAAAGGTTCAAGGTAATTTCTTTTGAAATTAAATTTTTATTTAAAATTTAGTTTTTAAAAACTTTATAAAACTGCATAATTCCGAAATAGCCTTTGTAAACTTATAAACTAAAAAAAATTAACAAAAGTTTATCCAAGATAAATTTAGATTAACGATCGTTAAACTTTATTTCTATTTGCAGAAAAATGAAAAAAAAAATATTAGAAATATCAACAACGCCAACATTTTTTTGTAATTAAAAAAATTAAAATTAAATGTTTGTCGTCACGTTTCTATTGTTTTTCATAAAAAATAGCTTTAAAAAATTCAACTATTTGAAAGCTATTTAATTAATTCAAAATTTAAAGTTTTCGTATTTGCATTTTTTGAGCAGAAAAAATAGAAATAAAATAATGTTTTTATTAATAAATACAGTTTTATTATTAAATCAATTGTATTATTAAAAATAAAACTTTAGGCAGCTGCCGAACGAATAGCAGAATGGCAGAAATATGTCAAAAAAAGAATTCTCATTTTGGATGCCTTCCCCTTGCCTAAGAAAAATTTGATGCCTTCATTACAAGCAATGCTGAGTGGTGAAAATGTTTCAAAGGTATTTTACAACTTTAAATTTAATAAAAAATTAATTTAGGAAGATTACTTTTCTGTCGATAATCGATATCTTATTTTGAAACAGAGGATAGCAAGATTGGTTGATAAGTGTGAGAAATGCCGGGTTTTCGATTTTGCGACGCAATTTTGGTTTAATGGAGCTTTTAGGGTAAGAGAGAGGGAGAGAGAGAGAGAGAGAGAGAGAGAGAGAGAGAGAAGAGAGAGAGAGAGAGAAGAGAGAGAGAAACAGAGAGAGAGAGAGAGAGAGAGAGAGAAGAGAGAGAGAGAGAGAGAGAGAGAGAGAGAGGGAAGAGAGAGAAACAGAGAGAGAGAGAGAGAGAGAGAGAGAAGAGAGAGAAACAGAGAGAGAGAGAGAGAGAGAGAGAGATAGAGATAGAGAGAGAGATAGAGAAGAGAAACAGAGAGAGAGAGAGAGAGAGAGAGAGAGAGAGAGAGAGAGAGAAGAGAGAGAAACAGAGAGAGAGAGAGAGAGAGAAGAGAGAGAAACAGAGAGAGAGAGAGAGAGAGAGAGAGAGAGAAGAGAGAGAAACAGAGAGATAGAGAGAGAGAGAGAGAGAGAGAAGAGAGAGAAACAGAGAGAGAGAGAGAGAGAGAGAGAGAGCAAGAGAGAGAGAGACGCAGAGACTAAAACCACCTTTTTAGTTATACGAACCCAAATACAAAGTCTCCTTCATGTCAACGCCATTCCACTTGACGCCAGCCGGCTGGGTTCGAGTGAAGCCTTTACTGAAATACGTGTGTGAAAATGCATAATATGATCTATATTGTTTTTATAAAAATATTTTTAAAATAACCCTATTTTTGTTGTTGTAATGGGAAAGAGGAGATTACTTTCTTCGGCTTTCAGCATTTATTGGTACAATTTATTTATAAACCATCGAAAAATGAAAATAGACGTGGTTCATGATCATCAAGGAGATTGAAAGTTGCCCTTTTAACCTGGGATAAATCCGGATGTGACTCACTGAACAGCGGAAATTTAATTGTGATCTAAATGTGATTCTGCCCAGAATTACTTTGCTATCTATCTTTTTTTATTCTTTACATCTTTATCTATCAACGATTGAAGCCAAGTCGTTTGTTTACAGTTTTTTTTAAATTGGGACAAAAGGGGAGCTAAATTTTAAAATTGTAATTTTTTTTTTAAAACGAGGCAAAATTACCAATTTCCCTTTCCTTCGAAGGGGATTCCAAAATTTAGTTGTCGCCACAGTTTCGGGCGAATCGGGCTTTTCAATCGAAAACTAGTTGACATCCGTAAAATGTAGATTTCATGTTGTGACATGGAATACATGGATAAAACACAGTTTCAAAATGAATTTTTTTAACAAAATACAAAAAAAATGCAGTGGATGGAGTGTTTCGAGATCCCTTATATAACCCCACCCAACGGGGCTGCCGATCGCTTACGGGTTCGCGCCGCATACTGTCTCGCATAGAGGGCGCAGACACTTTGGGGCGCTGGTCAGCAGGGTACTCATTTGAGTAGCCGCTAATTAGGGGTAATTAGGTTAAACGGAGGGAAAGGGTCACAGACGGCGAAACTCGCACCCGTATCGCATCAGACTGACTGAAAAAAATGACAAAATGACTGATTTCCATGGGCAGATTTCCAAAGTAAGAGAATAACTCTTTCTTGTACTCATTTTCTTCTTTTTACTCTTCAAAACGGTCACAATTTAAGCACGGCATTTATTTACGGCATTCTTCATAATTTCCGGTATTCTGATAAATCCAATATACAATTTCCTTTAGATTCAATACCCATGGCCTACAATGAATCCCTCCGATGTGTTCAAGTGCATCTTTTTACCACTTTTACAGTTCTTTGAAGAAAAAAGATAATAGTTTTCGCCTTTCCTATAATTGCTTCCTTGAAATTTCATTAAAACAGTTTATTTGTCAATTGTAATTTCAGAATTTCATTTTTTTTCCAATTGTTCATCTTGAATGCCCTAAAAGAATAAGAGATGATGTCACTAAAAGTCGAGCAGGACTGTGGCATAAAAAAGTCATAGTCTTCGAATTGGCCCAAAAGTTGTCAAAATGTCTGAGATATGAGCCAAATATGACATTGTGAAACTTTTTGGTTCAAATCTATTTTAGGTCCCGGGTTACGGTAAACAAAACCAACCACATTTTAATTTGAAGGTCTCATTCGATAATTCTTTTGACGCTGAGAAACATTGTAAATAACTTTTTTAAAAGTATATTCACTGAGAATGTTCTCTATAGCCAAAAAAAAACAACAAAAAAGTGAAAAATTTCGGGGTTTCGCGTTTTTTCGATCCTTCACTTTTCAGATGGGAATGAATTGAACCGATTTCACTAGAGATAGAAATGTAATTGTTATTTTTTTAAAATTAAAAAAAGTTACTAACTAAATAAATTTTGTTTAGTTTAATCTTTGCCGGACCCAATTGAATCTGAACTATTGACGATATTTAAAAAAAAAGATGACTAGAATCTCTAATATGTTTCTACCATGTTTTTCAAACGATTGATTTTAACCAAAAAATTCCCATTTCTCTTTTAGATGCTCAGGCACCGTAGGCCAAATATCTCTTAAAGGGGAAGGACCTCGTAAAGTTGATTTTTCAAAGTCTCTTTACAATTATTTCATTGAATAGATATCTTTTTTTTTTCGGAAACATACCACTTTTATATGATTTGGGCTGCAAAAGGGGCGCGTTTACACGGCCGTTTTACGCGTTTGCCGCACGGAAACACGGCCAGAGGGAGTTGGTCATTTCGCCATAACATCAAACAGTTATCTACGTTTTGAGTTTTTATTCATAAAACCAAATTCGTAAAACCCTCCTGATTGTCCTTTTAAAGGGGAAGGGCAGCGTAAAAATAATTTTTCTGATTTTGTGATAAAAGCCTTGATCTCATTCTCAGAATTCCGAAAATACCCCGTTTACCCATTTTGGATAAAAATAAACCGATTTAGGAGCGCTTGAAATTTTGGAGAAATTGTAGTTTGAATTGCCGCCAACTCTGCGTCTCCCCATTTCCCACACTCTCTCGCCCAGTGGGCGAGAGAGTGTGGGAAATGGGGAGACGCAGAGTTGGCGGCAATTCAAACTACAATTTCTCCAAAATTTCAAGCGCTCCTAAATCGGTTTATTTTTATCCAAAATGGGTAAACGGGGTATTTTCGGAATTCTGAGAATGAGATCAAGGCTTTTATCACAAAATCAGAAAAATTATTTTTACGCTGCCCTTCCCCTTTAAAAGGACAATCAGGAGGGTTTTACGAATTTGGTTTTATGAATAAAAACTCAAAACGTAGATAACTGTTTGATGTTATGGCGAAATGACCAACTCCTGCGTTTACACGAAAATATGTATACTTAAGAATGTAAAAATTAAGAACAAACAAGCCCCTGTCTGCTCTATTTGTGTCTTTGCATATTCAAACCAACATTCTTGGGTCATTTTCCCAATGGTCTTTGCCGCAATCTTTGGCTAGGGTGTGTCCTGCCGGCATTAATCACTTTCTCTGCAAACTTTACGTCCTCATCCGTGAGAATCCTGCTTGTTTCATTACTTTCCCAACAAACATCAAAGACTACGGTGGCAATTTTTAGAATTCTATTACTAATAGAGTATTTGGTTAAACTTCCCACATGAACATGAACATAACAACAGAAGAACCGCTAATTGTAACTTTCGCTCTGAGGAGCTACCTCATCTTTGGTTCAACTTGTATCTCATTGATATTTGGGGCTCCTATTCACGTTTTTATCATTTATGTGTTATTCAAGCAATTGAAAAATCTGAGGTATTACCCTAGATTTCTATTGTTTCAGTCAATAGTGGATATGACTATAATTCTCAGTGGAGCAGGGCAACTAATGGTAAATGTGCTCTAATACAAAAAAAATGGAAATTTAAAGGTTGTTTTTATTTTAAAGAACAAAACTGGTGCGTATATTTTTAAAATCGCAAATGGGATCGTTCTTCAACTTGCTTGGATGTTTGTGACATTGACTTCTATTTATTGGAGGCATATGATTATGTCGCATCTTCAGCTGGAGAGTGCAAAAAAGTGAGATATTCACACGTTCACATCCAAAAAAAGCGGAAGCGGCCTGAGGTTGCCAAAAAAAGCGGAAGCGGCCTGAGGTTGCCAGAAAAAGCGGAAAGCGGCCTGAGGTCGCCCGAAAAAGCAGAAAGCGGCCTGAGGTCGCCATAAAAAGCGGAAGCGGACTGAGGTTGCCAGAAAAAGCGGAAGCGGCCTGAGGTTGCCAGAAAAAGCGGAAAGCGGCCTGAGGTCGCCCGAAAAAGCAGAAAGCGGCCTGAGGTTGCCAGAATAAGGACACACACATACTCGTGTTTCAGAAATTCAGCTATTACGGTATTTTTGCTGACAGTTACATTACTATCAACAGCAAACTTATCATACACATATGCTCATCATTTTTCAACAGCCGGCCTTTTAGATTCCGTAAGCAAGATTTCGGTAAGTCTCAAAATTACTATTATATTGATTTTTAAAATCAGAATTTCTCAAAATTCTGATTTTAGAGAATGTTTGATGATGTGGCTTACGTTGCTGGTACTATTGCATATGTCACCTATTTTAGTGTCAGTATTTTCTGCTATATTTATTTAAAAATATATAAGAAAGTTCATCCATTGTCTCCGCAAACTCGATTGGGTTATCAGAGAGCTATGATGAGTTTGCTTTTGAAGGTTAGGAAGAGAGAGGGAGAGAGAGAGTGTGTGTGTGTGTGTGTGTGTGTGTAAGATTTTACTTTTTTCAGACACATTTGCACGCGATAATGTGCGTCACCCAAATCCTTGCAATCACCGCAAGCCGGACATTCGACAAATATGCAAACAGTCATTACTTGATTCAAGAAGTATTAATTTCCGTGAGTGAAGTCATAATCAGTTAATCTTTTAGCAACTTTTTGCAGATTCTGGTGATAGTTGAAACAACGAGTCCTGTCACCAAGGGGGTGATTACTATATGGTCCATCAGAGGATTCTACAAGAAGACGAAGGTTACTGTACCTTTGCAGCAAAATAGATTTGATTTTACAACTGTTATATAGAAACAATGAATTGTTACAGAAAGAGAGAGAGAGAGAGAGAGAGAGAGAAAGCGATAAGAAAAGAATACTAGCTCAATAAAATGGAAAACACAAGATACGTAAAAGGATACCTGGAGGATTTGAAAAAAGTCGAGGAATCGAGATTTTAAGCGTTAATTAGAGGTTAATTGGAATATTGCACGCGAAAGACTGACTTCGGATTAATCGACAGGATAAGCGCTTTTAAATATTATTTTAAAAGCGCTTACCGTATCGATTTTAGTAACATATAAGTAATAGATGAAAAATTCTTTTTTTTAAATAATTAAAAACTATAGATGGAAAATTCTTCGTATACTTTTAAAGTTCATATTATGTAGAATAAAATGTATTTATCTCAGAGCACTTTAAAGTACCCAAAAAGTCCTTTAAACTCATGTGTTTTGTGGAAAACTAATCAATTAAAATTAACCACCATATAGTATTTTAATTAACCAAACAAGACAGTGCTTAAAATTACCAAACTGTAAATTAAAATATGCTAAATTAAAATTAAATAGAAGTTAGTTACAATTTATTGTAACCTGCATGTAATATTAAAGAGGTGAACTACCATATGTTTCCAATTAGAGAGAGAGGGACAGAGAGAGAGAGATGGAGAGAGAGAAAGTGAGAGAGAGGATGAGTGAGAGAGAGGGAACGAGATAAAGAGACAGAGAGAGAGAGAGAGAGAGAGCTCCAACCACATTTTCGAAAATCAAACGTTCACAAAACCATCACGTACTTCCCTTTCGTTCGCCGCTCATCAAAAATTCACCGTGACCTTGAAATAGCCTCCATAATCCTCCCTTTGAATTCAATAATGTCAATAATGTTCCCTCTCGAATTTATATTTTCCATGCCATCAATTTCCGGTCTGCTTTGTTTTCTCAACAGAAACAGGTGTTCTTCTATTTTTCCACTGACAAGAGCAAACAAATGATGTCATTTCCTTCTATTTCGTAATATTGTGGCGTAAATTTTGCTTTTTGGCCCCAGTTGTCAGTCAAAATAGGCCGCAGTTTGAAGAGAAAAAAATATTTAAGTAAAAAACAACGCGAAAAAACTAAATTTAAATGCATAATTATGTATTTTTTATTGCCAATGAGGTGAATATCACATCGAAAATCGGCTAAACCCATTTAAATGACAAAAAATTTATGAAAAACTATTCCTTTTTGTTTTTGTTCAGTTTTATAAAAATAATTCAATTTTGCATTTTTTCGTTCGGACTACAAACGCGCTCCATCTCGTTTGCACGCGACGCGACCGCAACGCAGCTGAACCCATTTGGCAACCAGCCAAAAACGATCCTGAACTTTGTGTCAATTTTTAAACTGTTTTAAATTGGTTCTTTTTCAGTTTTTCTCTATTTTAAAATGTTTCAGATGTAAAATTTACATTTTATTTTATAAATAAAGCGTAAATACCTTGATTTTATCGCGTTCCAGCTGGGAAAATGGTCGTTAAGTTTGATTTTCGGTTTTTATGTCAATTTCACAATTGTTCTACCTTTTCGGTGTTATTTTAAGCATAAATTTTGTTTAAAATCGCGAAAATAATCTATTTAGTCTGTAATTTACCCAGAATCAGCGAAAATCTCTCGAAATTCGGCAAAAAAGTGAAAATCTTGAGAAAATCGCGTTTTATTGTTTTCTTTTTCTTTTTATTCCTTTTTACCTTTATTATTTTAACTATATATACTTTTTAAATACGTTTTATTTGCAGAAATGGGTGCCAACGAAGCAGAATCGACCGAGACCGTCGCCAAGCCGAAGGAGCGCCAGTTCCAAGTTTGTTTTCTTTATTTTTTCTATTTTCTAACTTTAGAACCGGTTATATTTAGTTTTAAAATTTAAAAGTAGTTATTTTGGCGTTTTTGAAGTAAAAAAGAGTAATGTCTGCGTTCAGGTGGTGCCGATGGCGGGATTGTTCAAGCGCGGTCGATGGACCTGCCGCGATTTCTGGGACGAGAGCGACAAGAAGAAGGAATCCTCTGAGAAAGAGAAGGATCCGGCCGAGAAGGAGGAGGGAACCGGTATGTTTTAGGCATTATTTTTATTTTAAAAGCTTTAATATCTATTTTAAAGGTCTAAAACGCTCCATTTATGTTAATATTTCAAGAATTCGCAGAAATTGGCCTGAGGTGGCCATAAAAAAGCGGAAAGCGGCCTGATGTCGCCAGAAAAAGCGGAAAGAGGCCTGAGGTCGCCAGAAAAAGCGGAAGCGGCCTCAGGTCGTCAGAAAAAGCGGAAAGCTACCTGAGGTCGCCAGAAAAAGCGGAAGCGGCCTGAGGTCGTCAGAAAAAGCGGAAAGCGGCCTGAGGTCACCAGAAAAAGCGGAAAGCGGCCTGAGGTCGCCAGAAAAAGCGGAAAGCGGCCTGAAGTTGCCATAAAAAGCGGAAAGCGGCCTGGGGTCGTTAGAAAAAGCAGAAAGCGGCCTGAGGTCGTTAGAAAAAGCGGAAAGCGGCCTGAGGTCCTCAGAAAAAGCGGAAAGAGGCCTGAGGTCTCCAGATGTGGTTAAACAGCATTCCATGGTCACCGGATAAAGCGGAAAGCGGCCTGAGGTTGCCAGAAAAAAAACTAATTTCCATTGGAATCCTTCCTTTTCAGTCGTCCCGGAGGCGTCGACCATCGTCGTGACGGCCACCTCCGACAACATCGAAATCCCCGCCGTCACGGAGGACACCGTCAATGCCTGGGAGAACACGCCCCTCGTTAGTTTTTCGCATTTTCTTATTTTAAAAATTTATGTTATTTTAGGATAATTCTGTGATTTTGCAGAAGGAATCTTCGACGATCGTGGTGACGTCGATCGCACCGCATCTGCCGACGCCGATCCACGGGACGCCCCAGAGCCTCACGGAGCCATCGGAGATGGAGAAGCTGGTCCACCAGGCGCAGCAGGTAATTGCCGTTTTTGGAGTGGTTCTCACGGGCCGGTCCGGATTTCTCTCATTTTTTGCCGATTTCCGCACGATTTTCTATCAAAGAATGCCGTTTGCCGCACGGTTTTCTACCAAAACTGCCGTTTGTCGCACAGTTTTCGGTCAAAATTCCTACTTTTCACAGTTGAAAAAACTATTTTATAAAGATCATAGTTTTTAGTTTAATTAATTTTTTATTTATTTAATTTTTCGTTTAATTAATTTTAAATTTAATTGAGTTTGCATTCAATTAAATATATATTTAAAAACAATTAAAACTATTTTCCGGGCCGGTCCGTTTTCCCTCACTGTGTGTCGTCTTCCCCACATGCGTGTGTGTTTTCCTTTTTCCAGCTCACCCAGAATCACTTCTTTTCACGATTGCAATCCGTCTCTGTGAGGAATTACCACTTTAATTTCGATTTATTGCAGTTTTAGTAGCAGTAGTAAATTAGAATATTGCACTGTAGATTTAAAGGTTGTTGTGCGCTTTTGGTCAAATTTATACAACAAACAAAGAAGCAATTTTTAAAATATTTTTTTGCTTTAAAAATATAAAATTAGTCTTAATTAAATTCATAGTATCTTAATTAAATTCATAGTTATTAAAATAACTAATTAAATTTAATTCGAATGTATGGGCATATTTTCATGACCGCTTTCCGCTTTTTTATGGTGACCTCAGGCCGCTTCTGCTTTTTCTATGACCTCAGGCCGCTTTCCGCTTTTTGGCGATCTCAGGCCGCTTTCCGCTTTTTTTGGCGACCTCAGGTCGATTTCCGCTTTTTTTCTGGCGACCTCAGGCCGCTTAAAAAAATTTAAACTTGAATTTTTTAAAAAAAGTTTTAATTTAATAAATAAAATTATTAAGTTGTTCGTAGCCCATATAATACACAAGCGTGTATGATTCAGAAACTATTTCTGTTAGAATCGTCTTTAAACCCCATAAAATGACTGTATCTGGGTGTTATATAGCCTTTTCACCGCCTTAGAAGCCTGTTACTTCCCAGACTCTTAGATAAACATTGCATGTGTGTGTGTGTTGCTTTCTTTCCTTTTCTGTAGAGGCTCTAAGGCCCTACAAATGTCCTATTTTCACGCTTCTCCTCTCTTCAGCTGTCCCACACGCTGCCGGAGGCCGCCTCTTCGCCGCCCGGACCGCATGCCGTCCTCTCCACCGTCACCGCCAATGAGATGGCGGCCACTCAACAGGTAATTCCACGGTTATTACTTCTACCGCACCTGCCTATTTACGCCACGCGCACCTTGTTTTTCAAGCACACGCGTTTGTGTTTTTCAAGCACACGCGTTTGTGTTTTTCGCAATTACTGTCGCTTTCTTCTCTCTCTCTCTCTCTCTCTCTCTCTCTCTCTCTCTTTCTCTCTCTCCCTCTCTCTCCCTCTCTCTCTCTCTCTCCCTCTCCCTCTCCCTGTCTCTTTATGTCTTTCCTTTTTTTGTTGCACAAGATCCTATCCCATCTGAAAATCGCACCCTCATTTGCATATTGCATCCCCAAAAAGTATTTTAATGGTCTTTTACCCACTTACTGGAGGTTGTAAAAAGCTTTTTTTTATAATGAAAAGCCGCTTTTGGTAGCCAAAGGCCGCTTTTAGGCAACAAAAGCCGCTTGGGCCGCTTTTTTATAATTAAAAGCCGCTTTTGGCAACCAAACGCCGCTTTTGGTTAACCCTAGGCCGCTTGAACCGCTTTTTGTCAAATAAAAGCCGCTTTTTCACAACCGTAGGCCGCTTGGACCGCTTTTGGGCAACAAAAGGCCGCTTGGATCGCTTTTTGATTATTAAAAGCCGCTTTTTGACAACCAAAGGCCGCTTGGATCTCGTAAACCTTAAATTTTGTGATCTCCCATTTCGCCACGTCTTCTATCTTCTCAGGCTTTGTTTGCTCAGTTTGGAAGGCTCTTTTGAAATCGAGGATTCTAGTTTCATCTCCTTTTCTCTTCGAAAGTTCTCTCTCTCTATCTCTGTCTCTCTCTCTTTCTCTCTAAAATTTACAAATTCATTTAAAAAAAGTTTTTATTTTCTCATTTTCAGAACGTCTCCCCGCAGATGACTCCAGCTACGACCCCCTCCGGCACTACCGAGGAGGAAGGGTTAGTAAAGGGGGGAATAGAAAAATTATAATAAAACACATAATACAAAGAGAAAAAAGACCAGAAGAAGGAAGGAAATAATAGAAGAATATAGAGAAAAAATTATAACAATTGACATTTGAGAGGCCGGACTCAAATTTGTTTTTTGTTTTTTTTAATAGTGAATTTGAACTCAAAAGGAGAAAAGATCACCAAAAATTAAATATATAATAAAACATACAAGAGAAAAGCTAGAAAGAAAGAGGAAAAAAAATAGAAAAGTTTAACCATTGGAATTTGGGAGGGCGATTTGTTTGTTTTTCCTTTTTTTTTTTAATTAGAATTTAATAGGGGAATAATCACCAAATAATTTTTTAAAAAAGAAATAAGTTAATTTTGCAATGTAATCACCAGAATTCAAACGAAATAAACGAACAAATGGGACAATTACTGCATGGAAATCGACCACAATACTAATTGGGCAATTAACGGGACCGGTAATTTGAATATAGCAATCAAAAGGGCAGGTGGTTGCCATTCCCACCACTCGTTCCCTTCGATTGATTCTTTCTGGATGAGGATTCCGAAATTTTGACTGCTAATTCTTCTGAATTTTGACGTGAGATTCTGATTTGGACTCCTCTCTTCTATTCTAACTTCTAATGGCCTGAAACATCGATTTTCTGTTTTTCTGCCATTTTGTGGTAGCTATAATCCCATCGTCGTGTGCACTCGCCGCGAAGAACACATTAGGAGATCCCTACGCTGCCAGGAAATTCGGCCCATTGGCGGCCAAAAGAAATGACTCTTTCGCTTCGTTGCAGCTGTTTTGTTGGAGAAAAACTCATTTCCTGTCAAAAAAAAGGCGAAAGAAAGAGATTTCTCTCTCTATCTCTCTCTCTCACTCACACACTCTCTCTCATTCTTTTTTGGTTTACCGGATTTTATAGAATTTAGCCAACTAATTTTTAATATATTTTAATGTGAATTTGTTTAACTTTTCGTTTTTTTAACAATAGTTTTGAATTTTTAGGCTGAAATATAAGCTGGAGTAGATTTCATGTATAATTTAACCCCTTTTTAAAACGGCAATTAAAATTAAATCCGGACTTTTCAATTGAAAAATCCTTTTTAGATATTTTGAAAGTTAATTTAATGCAATTTCTTTCGGATACTTTTAATTGTTTTGTGTTTTATTTTTCGGCAGGGCAATTTATTTTTAAACATGATTTAAACGCTTTGTCTACTTCATTTCGCAACCTCTATTTCGAAAAATCTATTTTCTCCCCCAAGAAACCCAAAAATACCTCGCAGATGTTGTTTTTCCTCCCCACACCTTTGAAATCGTGTGTTTCAAAGTTTAATGTCACGTGGGTGTGTGACTTTTCCCTTGTTATTTCACCCGTCTTTCCTAGGCATCATCGCCAGTTTACGCATCTTTTATGGAAGCGAAAATAGCATAATCGAGCGAGTCTGCGCAAAGTCGCACGAAAGAGAGAGTCTGATGCAATTAAGGGCTTCCCCGAAAAATGAGTTGCAGACTCGACGCTCTCATCTTTTCGCTGTTTTCCCAAGCATTATTTTCTTTTTTTTTCCTCAAATATTTGTTTTTCATTTTTGCTCACGATCCGATCTTATTTGCATATTACACGCCCAAAATAACTTTTAATGGTTAGCTTAACGGCGGTTATGAAAGGTTTTTTGGCCGCTTGGACCGCTTTTTAGCAATTAAAAGCCGCTTTATGGTAGTCAATGTCCGCTTGACCAGATTTTAGCAGTTAAAACCGCTCTTTAGCAATAAAAAGCCGGTCTTTGGCAGTTTACTGCCGCTTTTTGGCAACCAAAGGCCGCTTCACCTGCTTTTTAGCAGTGAAGGTGCCCTGAACGCAAATTATGTAAACCACCAAAGAAAAAATACCGCTCCAATCCTGCAAAGCCGTCCACCCCAGTTGCTCACATGTGTAGCCACCGGGCTCAACGCGCGGTCAACCCGCATTCCTCGGAGCGGAGGCTGAAGAGCATAGATTGACGGGATCACCTCCACACAAAGAGCGGCCACTCCTTATCCTCTCTTTGTAATTTTTTTTTCAAAATCCGCTTTTCTTTCCCGAAAATCGCCGATTTCTCTCGAACAACACGCGTTTTTGTGTGTGGAAAACGGCGGGAAGTGACGGGGTGAATTGTACACCAATCACTTTTAAACCGCCGTCGGCGCGGTTTTTGATCACTTCCTCCGGCTATCACTGGCGCGTCACAGGCTCGAAATGTGTTGACAAATAGACGGAACCGTTTGTTCCGGCGGTTCCTTTGTTTCACACCAAATGCCGGTGGATAATTGGAAAATACGACCATTGTTTGGCACGATCCGGTCTTGAATATGACACCCTCATTTGCATATTGCACCGCTAAAAGTCATTTTAATTTCAATAATACTCTTTGCCTTCTGAGTTTCGATAACACCGCTTTTTTTAACTAGCACCCCAAATTTGCATATTGCACCCTCCTTGGTGTCATTTTAAGCCCAAACGCGCCTCCCGAAGCTGTTTGGAATCGTGCGTGTATAACATTGGATCAAACCTTCGGAAATTTCACTTTTTCAGATTTTTTTGCTCGAAATTTGGTATCCCTCATTTGTATATAGCACCCTGAAAAGCCATTTTATCCCAAAGTTTGCCTCCAACATGGGTTTTGAACTGTAAAACATGACGAGAATTTGGTGGAAATTTTAAAAAAATGCTTTTACTTTTGAAATTTCGCTGATTTTAAGGCTGATAAATTGGCCCCTTCATTTGAATATTGCACCCCAAATATGCCTTTTTACACCCAATACCTTCCATATTTGATTTTCGAACCGCAAAACAATTTATACGATTTTTTTGTCCCCACATGAGATTTTTGTGCCCCTCGACCGCACTCCCCCGCCTCGCGCACGAGAGTTTCTCTGTTTGACCCCGCGAATCTCATATACGTAACGGAAAAACGCGTGTTTTTCGGAGTGGGAGATTGTACGAATGTCACGTCGACTATGAGAAACAGTTGGCTTTTTAAAGCCTCCGGCGACCCGAAAACATCACCTGATCCGAGTACGAGTCGGGTTGCTGTTGTTGTTGATGGAGGGCTTGACGAAGCCGTTTTTTTCTGATTTATGGGAGCTCACCTGGTCCTATTAGTGAGAATGGACTGGGAAGAAATCACTTTTTGACGCGACCCGATCTCATTTGAATTTGGCACCCCTCATTTGCATATTGCACTTTTAAATGTGCTTTTAAGCCAAACAGCATCATCGCGGTTAGTTACGAACCTGGCTTGTCAAAATTTTAATCAAAATACCTTTTATATTAGTGTTACTTATGTATTTGTATTCGATGCTTTTGAAAATTTGGAAATAGCACCCCTCATTTGAATATTGCACCCAAAACGTATCCGTTTTCGTTCAATTTCGTTTTTCAACCAGACAATGTATTTTTTCGCAGTTTGAGCAGTTGGATTTGTCATCTAAACGTCTCGATGACAGGGTGTCAGAAACATCCAATATTTTCCATTTTCTTTTCCATAAAACGGATTAAAATCCGAAATTCAGCCATTTCCCCCTAAAACTTCGCTGGCACCAAATTTTAGCGAAAACATTGAATTATGCGCCAAAAAACTTCACTCGAACGACCTTGTGCTTAGAGGTCGAATGTACCCAATTACTGACTAATGAGCCGAAAAGGGCGAATTATAGGAGAAAAACCACTTCTCTCAATCAAGATTTCATTTTCACAGAATGAAATGCCAGTTTATTTGAAATTAGGTACCCTTCATTTGCTTATTGCACCTACAAAAAGTACTTTAGTGTTTTTTTAACCCAATAGCACCTCCCATGACAGTTTCTAACCCTACTTGTAAAATATTTTGAAATAATAAATATGACTTTAGCATGATTTTTTTCCATAACATTATGCCCCTCATTTGCATAATGCATACGAAAATGTCATTTCAACCCCTTTAAAGTTGAAAGTTTCAACGAGCGTTTCGAATCTAACTTTTAAAAGAGCGATGAAATGTCAGTCTTTCCTCTACCTCTTGAAATGTCAGTCTTTCCTTTCCTCTACCTGCCTATGCCATCCGAATTATTCACTGCTCTTCCGTGCAAAATACGTGTATGATCTCTGTGTTTTCCTCTTGTTTTGTGTGGGAACTCCCCATTTTTGTGGAGAGGATTAGCATTATGCACGGGCAGAGAGTGCCTACGAAATGTTTTGGCAGAATTGATAGCGTGAATCAACCCGGCCGTTGTGTAAAGCATGTTAACAGCGCAATTCGAGGTAGTTTTCCGGATTGCGTGTGAAAAACCGCCATAAAGGCTACGACTTTCACGCAAACGGGGTGGATTGGATTTCTCCTGGTGTTTGGTGGGCAGACAGGCGAAAGTAGTGTGGTCTACGATCGATTCTGGAAGATTCTGCGGAAAACACTTACTTTTTCTGGCAACCTCAGGCCGCTTTCCGCTTTTTTCTGGCGACCTCAGGCCGTTTCCGCTTTTTCTGACGACCTCAGGCCGTTTCCGCTTTTTCTGGCAACCTCAGGCCGCTTTCTTCGAATTCCGGATTCTCGTGACCCGGCATAGTTGAGTAATTACCCCGCCGCGTCTGAGAATTATGGCAATTCACCGGAATTGGCAAGGAATGGTGGCAGAATGATACATTTCCGATATGACTAACCCCTACCCAGCATTCCGAATTCGGGGCATATTTGTTCCTTCCGTTTTCCCACTGTTATCAAATTTTTCTGAGAATGGAACCCATTATATAGCAGGAAATTTAGCATGTATGGGAAATTTGACTTCTCACGGGCCGGCTGGACCGTTCGGCCCGTTTCGAATTCTCCATGTAGATTGCTTCCATAAATTACGAATCAAACGACCCAGGTTCGATCCCGGTCGATGCTCTTATTTTTTGTCTATCTTTAATTGACTCATATGATAACTACAACATAGTTAAGGCTTTTTAAACAATTTAAAAAAAAATGGTTTTTCAGTTTTTGTTTGTTTAAAAAAATTTTTTAAAAAATTAAAAGGACATTTTTGGAATTTGTTTTAAAGGTTTTTTTTACCAATTAAATTCTTAACACTAGGCTCTCAAGGTCAAAAGAATGTTTTAAAAACTTCCTGAAGAATTGTGTTTCGTGACTGGTTCATATCATTCCCCTTATCTCGATCCCATAACCTCTGAATTAATCGTAAAACGCAAATTACGACCATTGTCTAACAGCGATTGGGCACAAAATAACACTAGAAAGTGGTTTTGGGGTGCTATATGCAAATGTGGTATGCTTTCTTTAAAAGAAACCGAATCGCGTATAAAATGGCTACGTCCGTCGTCCCTGAAGTTTCACGTCTCGCCACCCGCTAACAGTGTTTTCAGTCCGCTGCCCAATCTATCACCTTTGTTTGTCTCGAGAGAGAGAATCTGCTGGCAGCACTTTCCCACACGAACCGGATGTCCCCTGCTGACAGCAGCCGTTCCGCCACTTATTCATGAAGAGCCACGTCAGAATCCTTGGTCCCTCTGACTCAGGAATTCTCCACCTCAACGCTTGAATATTTGTATATTTTCCCCCTAAATTAGCATTATGCACCTAACCCCTTGCCGTATCGTCACGCTGGAGTCACTCCGTCACTGCATGATCCAGTTTCGGTTGAAATTAGCACCTCTAATTTGCATATTGCACCGTCAATAAGTATGTTTGTGTCATTCTAAGCCGAATAGCATCTCTCACTACGGTTTATAACCGTTCTTGTCAAACATCGAAAGAGACCATCTGAAATAGCTCTTAATCTGACCCCTCATTTGCATATTGCACCCCGAAAACCCCCTCCCCTACTGGAAGTGGTGTTAAATCAACAGCAGGTGGTACTGTCTTATCGTCTTCCCCTCTTATCGCGTGGCCGATCTGGAATTGGCCGACCTTGCTGTTCCGTTTCGATTAATCCGCGTATCTTTTCAAAATATGGGCGCCGAAAACACGGTTTTTGTGTTTTTTAGCCCCGTGTTTTGATATTTTTTAGAGGCAAATGGTTGAAAAACCAAATACAAAAGGCAAAACTCGAAGGAAGACGTCCTCAAAGCTCAACAACTCGAAACGTGGGAACTACGAAAAAACGGTCCAAGCGGCCTTTGGTTACCAATAATCGGTCCGAGCGGCCTTTGGTTACCGAAAATCGGTCCGAGCGGCCTTTGGTTACCAAAAATTGGTCCAAGCGGCCTTTGGTTACCAAAAAGCGTTCTAAGCGGTTGGCAACAATTAGTTACTTCCGCGTAAACAAAAGAAAACTTCCTGCTTGTGCAAAAAAGGTAACCGGAGAAGGAGGAACAGTTGCCAGTCGGGTTATGACGAGTACAAGAGTTTTATGAATGTCCCTGGAGTGCTGTGGCAAGTTTAACGGCAGCTGTTAGCACGTCCGGGCAGCAGAGCTCACGCACGGAAAAACGGAAAATAATAGTCCGACGTGGTCTGATTGATACTCGCCGGGTGCTCTCTGTTTGCCTAGCCACTACTTTATTTCCTAGGCTGGCCAGACATCAAGGATCCTTTGCTTCCCTGCCTCGGATTGAATAACACCGTGCCCTGCATTTGCATATCGCGCACCAAAAAGTACTTTAAGCGTCATTTTAAGCCCAATAGCGAGCACCTCCCATTACAATTTCAAACCTTATAAAAAAATTTATGGATAATTTGGCAAAATTGTATCTACCGTAATTCCTGCCACCCGGTCGTCAAAATAATCCAATTAACGCCATTTTGGTTCCCCTAGTAGACCCCTTCAAAATTCAAAATATCGCTGCCTTCTGGTGATTCATTCGTTTTTAAAAGTCTTTGGATTCCAACGTTTGGGATGACAAAAATGTGTAAATTGACCGTTTTAAAATTAACCCGGGCACTAACTCTGAGTCGTACAAAAACCGAATTTAATGTATTTTCTCGTGCTCGTTTCTGGAAATTAAGAAACCGTGTGCGAGAAACTGCATTTTAGTAGAAAACCTTGCGGCAAACGGTATTTTCCTCCTGAAAACCGTGCGGCAAAGGCATTTTCACTAAAACCAAACGGCAACAATTTTAGGGCAACGGCAATTTACAGAAATTTGAATAGAACATCTGAAAGTGATATAAAGAGATATATTTTTAACTTGTCACGGCTCATTTGCATATAGCACCCCAAAAACAATTTTAAGCCTAATTGTATCTCACCCAATTGTACAAACGTGTCAAACTTTGCCTTAAACCCATGGTTTTACTTACAACTTACCCAGTTATAAGTTCCTTCCAATTCAAAGCATTAAAGCTCTTGTTACACTAAAGCTACCCGCGAGAAAAACACTTACTCCTCGAGAGAGTAGTGTTAACACTCGAATCCCAAGAACAGGAGACACCTGTTTGTACTGCTCTTTCGGTCTTCGACCACCTAGCGCCGAACTTTTTTCCCTCCGGGTTTGCGGAAGGACGCGTGCCCGCTGTGATTGCCATGTGGCTGAACAGAGAAGAGAGTGAGAGAGGGCTGATAGCCTGTCCGCCGAGACGGTTTGGAGCCCCGGTGGGACAGAGTGGCTGGCCATGAGCAAATACCCCTGTCTCGTCATTATTCGTCATCGGCGCAGCCACAAAATCCACTGTCTTCGGTCTCAGTTGAAATTCTCACCTTAATTTGCATATTGCACGTAATATATATATATATATATAATACACGTAATATCCGGCTCTAAATATGTTACCAAATAGGCGGAACCGTTTGTTCAGGCCGTTCCTTTGTTTCACTCCAAATGCCGGTGGATAATTGGAATATACGGTCATTGTTTGGCACGATCCGCTCTTGAATTGTTACCCTCATTTGCATATTGCACCGCTAAAAGTCACTTTAAGATGATGTCATACTTTCATCTCGTTTTGATCGAGAAAGCGTCATATTTTGGCGTCATCGGCGGGAAAACCTGCCTATTCTCGATCTTCGTTCTTCAACGAAGAAAGCGAAATCGACACGATTCAGTGAAAATATCCCCCTCATTTGCATATTGCACCCAAAGGAAACCCCCAAGTCACCAGACGAAATCCTCTCCATTTTTGCAATGGATCGCGGATTGGATTTCCTTCTTTTGCAGTCGACGTCAGAGGGGCTCTTTGGTCCGACTAACTGCATTAGGCGTCCATTACCCTCGACCGCATCCGGCCGCCCGGTCTTCACGGTGTTCGTTAGTTTAACGAGATGTTCCAGAATAACATTCTCGGAATGGAGTTCCTCTCCCGAATTTAGAATAGTTTCCCTGGAGACCTCAGGCCGCTTTTTCGCTTTTTCTGGCGGCCTCAGGCTGTTTTCCGCTTTTTCTGGTGACCTCAGGCTGTTTTCCGGCGACCTCAGGCCGCCCACTTAAACCCAAAATGATGTCATTGAGTGACCTAATTCAATTTCACCCTCTCAGCTACCAAGCGGAATTATACGAACGGCGTAATGTGATCTACTGCCGTATTGAAATTCCTCCCGACGGGGTTGATGGCCTTTGTCAATAACCCACACCGGAAACTTAATTGTGACCCATGCGACCAGTCCGATTGCATCAGGAAACTGTTTGTCATCGGTTTTCCGTGATTCCCGCGCAAAAAATGCCCATTTCCCGTCTCTTTGGCATGATCCATTCGCTGTTGAAGTGGGTACCCTCCCTCATTTGCATATTGGCTACGTACCCTGTAAACTTACTTTTAGTGTTATTTTAAGCACAATTGCACCTCCTTTGAAGTTTCTATGTTGAAGTTCCCCTCATTTGCATATTGCAACCTAAATATCAGTTTTACCTGATGGCGTTTCTAACGATTTCGATCCGTTAAATTTTTAACAATGGCTTCTGAAGCGTCTGATTTTTTGTTTGCAGCCGCTTTTTGCAGCTGCTGCTTTCCTCCTGCATTTGTCAGACAACATTGCTCGGATCAAGGCTGCTTTTGCCCCCAAGTTGACTGGTTTTTTGTTTGTAGCGCCCCGGAGGAGACACATGCTAGGTAGCGGGTGAAACAAACAGAAGACCCCCCGTAAGCCTGTCGGAGGTCGAGTGCCTCCGGCGAGAATGTGCCCACCCGACGCTCGCTTATCGCCTGTTTTCTGCTCCGCTAGCTCTTTTCTCCCCACATAGGCTGTTTATGGAATTTCGTCGGCCGTACCAGTGGGAGATAGTACAAGGCTCCAAAGATCGGAGCTTCTGTAGGAGAGAGGACTTTGCCCGAAAAGGCGCCGGATTCAAATGAATAAACGCTTGTGGCCCGAAGTTAGCACCCTTATTTGCATATTGCAGCTACAAACAAAAATAATTATGTTTTCGGTTATTTAAACGATTTGGAAAATGATTTTTGTCTTTAAAAAAATTGTTTAATCGTAATAAATAACGTTAAAAAATTCAAATGAATAAACGCTAGGGGCCTAATCCACGTTCAGTGTCGATAGGCGTTTAAGTTTTATTTATTTTTAAAATTGTTAAGTTTTCCGAAAACAGCGGTTTTTCTATTAAAATGTTTAAAGAAATTGAAATTGAGCGCTAAATTCTAATTTTTGAGAAGGTTGGGGTTTTAGTAGACAAAACTAGGGGAAATGACCCGTTGATTTAAATGTTCGAACACTGAAATATTGACTTTTTCATTTTGCAACTTAAAGTAATTTAAAAATTGTATTTACTTAATTGAAAAAATGGACCGACTGTAGCTCAAAGGGTGAACAAATGTTGGTTTCGCTCTTTTTCGCTGTTTTTTGTTTTGTTTTTTCTAACAATTTTCTACGCTAAAATACCACCATTAGAAGAAAAAAACTTTACTTCACTATGTAACATTAGACGTTTTTAAACGCTTAAACCCCAAAGATTGAATTTCAGCCAAAACAGTGGCTATGATTCAGCGCCGAAAATTAACAGGAAATGGTGTGCGCGCCCCGCTTATTCATTGTGTTGATACGCGTCGCTTACGAAGCAACATGCGCGCCGTGACCGAAGCTGGTTCCCCGCTTATTAAACGTTTTATGGCTGCGATGGTTCGCCCTCCGGCGGCACTGTCCCCCAAAGTTCAAACGCCGAGGGCTGTTACAACTCGCCTTGTTTTCCGCCCAGAGGGATCTTTTGACTTTGTGCCTCTTTCCCACCGGTGGGTACTACATTATCGATGCCGTTTGTCATGGGAAGGGGGCTTAATTAGTATGCACCGATTGTTTACCCATTGCACATACGACACTCCCCTTGGCGGTTGCGACTATGCAACAACCAGCCATTTTAGTTTTTCTTGCTGCCGGATCATTCCACTGTTTGACACGATTCAACTATTTGGCACGATCCGGTCTTAATTTAAATGCATACCTCGGGAGGGTAATTCCGGGGTTGCCAGAGTTAGGGGTGGGTAGGAGGCCAAAAGTTAAGGGGGGTAGGGGTTAGCAGGGGGTATTTTCCGGGAAAAAGGCAGTACAACAAAGGTCGTTAAGGTGGTCAAGACACTTCTATACATCTATCTTAACCTAAAATGCAATATTCCAACGTTTTACAATTTTCCATTTTTCGAGTTAAGGTGGTCAGTTAAGGGGGTATGTGCAATTTCTTCCATTTTCAAAGCCACCTAACAGCGTTCAAAATATTTTGTTGAACTTCAAAGTTGTGCACTGCCCTCTCAATTGTTTGATCTACCACTCCTCCAAATTTGAACGAAAAATATGCACTTTGCCCTAAGTTATTCCTCGCCAAAGGAGGCGCCGCGTTCGAGTTAAGGTCCCCCCTCTTAACACCCCTCTTAACTGAATTACGATTTTGGGACAGACACCGAGAGAGTGTACACCCCGCGGAGAGCGCAGACAGTGCCGGGCAGGGACGCAGAGGAATCAGACAGTTAGCTGGCCGCACCGAATATCTTTCAAAAATAGGGTTCCATGGGTTATTGTTTAACCTTTTTACTATAATTAACTTTATTAATTAGTAAATATTACTTATTAACCAATAAATGCAACAAAAAACCCAAAATATTCCTTAATTAAAAGATTTCGAACGGGTTAATGTGGGTAGGTGGGTTAAGGTGGGTCACGGCCCAAAAGTTAAGGGTGGGTAACACTTTTGACAGACCCTCCCTAGGTATGTTTAAATTAGTACCCCTTATTTGCATATTACAGTGAAAACCCCAGTTCATAGGGTCGACCCATCCGCCATTTTAGTTTTATTAGTTGCCAGATCATTCCACTGTTTGACACAATCCGTCTCAGTTGAAACTGTACTCCTCATTAGCATACATCACTGCTAAACGTCTCTTTTAAAGCCATTTTAAGCCAATACTTTGCTTTGAATATTGGTTTAAAAATTGATCAGCCTGTTTCAGTCCCTCCACCCATATTGGTCCCATAAATTGCGGGGATTTTGTGATCTGGCCACCTCCTGCTGCTCCACATTAGCATATTGCACCCCAAAATAGTACCGCTCATTGCAATAGTCTAATACAGCCATGGCGGTTTCGAATGGTATGCATCGAATATGTTGAACTAATTTTGCGTCAGTTTTGCCTTTAACTGTACTGTTGTAATTTTTTTTTCTTGTAGAAAATTTGAGTTTTTTTTGTTGCCACATCATTCCGCTATTGGAAACGGTCCGTTTTTGGTTGAAATTGGTACTCCTCATTAGCATATTGCAGTGAAAACAAAATGTCGAACCGCCTCACAGAATACTTGTCGTCACTTCACCCGAACCACTTCAGCTGTTGATATCACATCAGCTGCTTACATCCGCTCTCTGCCGATTGTTTATCCTACAGTAACCCCCTTGATTGTTGCAATAATATGGACACATGTCTCGAGAGGTAGATTGACAGAAGCAGAGAACGTTCCCTGGAGCGGTTATCAACCAACCAGCTGAGGATTTCCGCCTCTCTTTGTCTTCGAAACGCCGGCACTTCCACAAAATTGCACAGTCTTTTTGGACTTTAGATCACTAGTTACCCAAATTTGCATATTGCGACCTTAAAATTACTTTTTTTCCATTTTTTGGCCACTAGCACCCCTTCCACATCAGTTTCAAAGCGCAACGTTTCAAACATCGCTTCATATTGGCTCAATCTGTTCAATATTAGCGATTTGTGGTCGTTCTCTGGCTTCATCCTAGCAGCCTGGTGTTATCGATGCCCGTAAAGCGCAGCCAACTTGGAGCATTGCCACGTTTCGTAAGAAATAAGTGCTTTCTTTGTCTCCTGAAACGAATAATCTCCCTTTGTCGCTTTCAAAGCAGCGCTGTAGGAAAATAAAAGTCCTCATTTGCATATTGCACCCAAAAATTACTTCAAAACCTAATTTTACCTCTTACAACGGATTCACACTGTAAAGTTTTTTATCGTCGATTGTAGGACAAAATTCGTTTCGTTTGGCATAATTTGCATTTTGCACTACAAAATTTGCATAATGCACCACAAAACTTACCTAAAAGGTGTATTTTAAGCCGAATAACACTCCACACGGATGTTTCCAGCTGTAGATGGCAGCCATTGAGGCTTCTGAAGAAGGCAAGCCCCGATTCGTGGCGATTGTGGCCCCAGAATGTTTGTAATTGTCGAGGCCAAGGCTGGAATCAAAAGCCAGGCTTGTTGTGTTGGTCTTTTGCCACGTGCACACTCACACCTATTCAACATCGCCGTAATATTGACATGAAACCTCCTCCGGAGGCGGTATAGCAGCCCACCCCGGGAGGCTTTTTTCCCGCCGCCTCATTGCCAATTGCAACGTCTCCCCGTCGAAGAGAGAGCTCATTGTAGCATACAAAAAAGAGGCTCTCCTGCAGAGGACGGATCAATTCCGCGCTCACTTCATTTGTGGCCATTTCTCCACTCAATTATCTCAACTTGTTTTCCTTTGACGACGGCGGTGTGAAATTGTATATTTACACGCCCTGATTAGTTGGAAGCGCGGCGGAGGAGTAAACATCACTTTGCGGGGCCGACTAGGAAATTACCTTCATTTTGGCGCTAGTTTCGAGTTAAAGGGCTTCCGGCTGGGTCCGTTTTTCTCCTGGAAATCGAAGTGTTGGTTGCCAAAAAGGTTTCCAATCCAACGAAGCGGCCTTTGTTACCAAAAAGCGACCAGAGCGGCCTTTGGTTACCAATAAACGGTCTCGGCGACTTTTGTTTGCCAAAAGCAGTCCGAGCGGCCTTTGGTTACAAAAGTGGAAGCGGCCCAACAATCTGTATTATGGCATGCCTCATTTGCATATAGCACCGCAAACATTTTTATGTTGTGCCATAAGTCGAAAATTCTCTTCTAAGACCTCTTTAATGAAATTAGTCTCCGTTCGATTTTGATTTCGAAGCGAATTTGATAACGCGTGGGTTCGTACAGTGAAACTACGGTGCCTGTGTTGGTCTGAAGACGTCATTAGTTCAACCGGGACCGCCGGGTCCCCCAATCTGGCCGAACATGTGTTTAGCCGCGGCACTGTTTGCTCAATCCAATTGAAATGCTCTGATCGCCTCGCCAGCCAAGGTTTATTCTCTTTTTTAAAGATCATTGCCATCCTGTCTCACTTGAAATTATCACCCTTAATTTGCATATGGCACCCTAAAAAGTACTTATTAGTCATTTGGAGCTCAACAGTACCTTTAATGGAGGTTTCGAGTTCAAACAACGGATTTCACGCTGCATTTGTTCATAAATTGGCACCCCTCATTTGCATATAGCACTCCAAAACCCCCTTTTACGGATGTTACCCAAAACCCAAAACGGATGTTCTTTTCAAACCGTTTTGGATTTCATTGTTTCAAGTTGACGATGCAGCGGGCTTTCCCGAAATCGCCTCCGCAGACTTGTCGCAATATTCCATTTAATAGCTCATTAACTCCTATCAGCGGCTGCTTTTTCTCTGTTTACGCTTTTTTCGGCGTCCCAGCGGAACAGACTACGAATGGAGTGATATTTTGATATCTTGTGTGGCGGTGAAATGACGGGATAAACAATGTACCTGGAACGATATCTATTTCTGGGGGCAGGGCTTCTCCTCTCGATAAGAGGCATTCTGGCGACGTGGCCCACCGCGAGCCGGCCTCTTTCCTTCGGGCTTCCCCCCGTCTGACTCCTTATCGCTTCTCTTTTTGTTCCAGAAAGATCTCTTTTTGTTTGATCTCCAACAAAGGGCACGTTTGTTCTCGACAAAGAGAGCACACCAGACGTCTCCAGGAAATGTCGGCTGTAAAGGCAAATCGACGGTTTTTTGACGAGGTGCTGGTGTTTGCAGAACGGATGGAAGGGGACCAAGTTTAGTTTGGGGAGAACGACCTCTGAGTCATTCCAGCTGAGAGAGAGGGTCAAAGACCTAAACATAGTTTTTCCCTCTCTTTCTAAACGTTTTTCAAAGCCACGCCCACCGAATACCAGTTAGCTGGGACATTTGCCTGGATTGAGGCGGCTCTTCCCATTCCCCCCCCCCCCTCTCTCTCTCTCTCTCTCTCTCTCTCTCCCTCTCTCTCTCTCTCTTTCTCTCTCTTTCTCTCTCTCTCTCTTTCTCGTTCTCTCTCTCTCTCTCTCTCTCTCTCTGGACACGATCCTAGTTGAAATTAGCACCCCTCATTTGCATATAGCACCCTAAAATACTGTTTCGGCCTGAAGTCAAAAGCAGAAAGCGGCCTCAGATCACCACAAAAAAAGCGGAAGCGGCCTGAGGTCAGCAGAAAAAAGCGGATGCGGCCTGAGGTCAGCAGAAAAAAGCGGAAAGCGGCCTGCGGTCATCAGAAAGCGACTTTTCCTTTAAAATTTTAGGCCAAACTACTAAAACATTGCCACGTATTCTTTCTCCCCAGACATCCTCGTTGCCTTGACACCGCCTCGTTGCATAAAAACCGTTGAAAGGAAACTACTTCCATAAAATCTTGACTATATACTTATCGCCAAATCTTTTCTTTCTGCGATTTGGCTTCCAACGGTTATAAACTCAGAGGAAATTAGCTCCCCTAATTTGCATATTGCGCTCTTAAACGTTATGTTATTGTCATTTTATACTGGTGTGCCCTTCGTTGTGGTTTCGAACAGTAAATGTCAAAATTGGCTTAAAACCCCAAATTTACAAACATACATGGGCACGGTACCGTAACCCGGTTCGTGGCGAGACCCCCACCTTAAGAAAAAACCGATTTTTGGGTTGTCAACGAGACCCCCTCTTATACAAAATGTTGCCCCGCGAGACCCCCACCCCCGTAAGTTACGGGGTGCTGCCCATGTATATTTACAAATAGCACCGAAAAGATACTTTTAATGTTGTTGAATGAAGACAGTGGTTCAACGTTCCGCATTTTTACTAATTTGTCCAATTCATCACTCTTAAATGGCTCTTGTTTACGGTACCGCCTACAGTATTCCCATTAAAATTACAACAACACTCGATTAGTCAATCGTCTTTCATCTCTGCGTCACCAAAGACCCCTATTTTGGAGACCGCATGGTCACTCAGTATACAGATTGCCGTAGCGTAAACCTCACGTTGAACCCCCTGCGGTCCCTCCTGCATTCTGAATTGCTCTCTTTTACCCGCAGTACGTCACGTTCCAGCCCCACTGTTTTGTCCGCTCACCACCGCTGTATTCCGACGGCGGGCCCCCCGTTCCACAATGCTTCCTTTTTCTATTAGCACAGGCGGGCCTTCAGCGAGCGATCATCACCATTATCATCATGCTTGTTTGTTTTCCTCCCATTTGCATTTTGCAACTGGCACGATTTGTGGACGAGACAGAGTGGACCGTGTGTGCTGATTTCAATAGCCTGTGTTTGTTTTTCGATCACATCGGCCCACGGGCGATTATGCTCCCTTCTCGGCAGGCTTTGTTTTCTGCGCGCTGAAGAGGCCCTGATGAATAATTTGCGCCCGCTCCCCTTCGGGCGAACCTGGTTCTTTCGGACTTTGCTCGGTCGAGAGAGAAGAGAGAGAGGGCTTAAGTACAAGAACACCTTCTGAATAAAGAAGTGCCACTTCTGAAATGCCCTTTTCTCCCTTGTCTAGTCATTTTCACTCAATTTCAAAAGATATGGCTTTAACTTTGGCGATAGAGAATATGTAAATCACCAGAAAAAAGCGGATTGCAGCCTTAGGTAACCAGAAAAAGCGGAAAACGGCCTGAGGCTACCATAAAAAACGGTCAGAGGTCTCGAGAAAAAAAGCGGAAGGCGGCCTGAAGTCACCAGAAAAAGCGGAAAGCGGCCTGAGGTCGCCAAAAAAGTCGCGTCATTTATCGAAAAAAAAGAGGTAATAAAAATTTTAATCATCCCAAAATTTGAATTTTAAAAATATTTAGTTTTTAGTTTACTTAAATGATTAAACATAAATAATGCAGTTTAACCGTGACTACAAATAAAGTGCACCTACGGGGAGCGAACCCTCGACCCATTTCTTAGTTGTTTTTTTTTGCTAAGCCAATTTTCTTATCAAACTTTCTCTCTCCCTTCGCCCATCACCACAATCGACACGCCCATTAATATTCATAACCGGCTTTGATGTGCCGAGGTGGAGGTGCCCATTAGCATACAAGCATTAGTAGGCGCCGTCCAGTCTACGCTGATTGCAAATTTGCTCGTTTGACCCCTCTCTCGTTCTCTTTCTAGCTCTCTTTCTCTCTCTCTCTCTCTCTTTCATCTATATTATCTATAGTTCTCATGGTTCTCACCGGCGCAATTAATTGTATTAATTTTTAAACTGTTTAAAATGCTTTAAATTTATTTAAAGTTAAGTCAAATAAATTTAGAAAAAAATTGCACCGGGCAGGATCGAACCTTTGTCGTTTTCGTGGTGATTTTGGGAACAATTTAGGTTGCCGAAGTGTTCCAATCTGCCCGTGAAACCCTGAACTTCACCACTGTTTTCACGTATTTGAACTTGAATCTCTCTTGATTGGCAGCTCTCCCCTTCCCTTTGCTCCGCCTCCAGTCACCCTATTGTCGCCATCGTTCACCCTGATCTAAGCCGTCGCCCGGAAACGCAATTCATCTCCCTTTTTCCTTGATCACCTGGTCTCTTCCCTGTCTTTCTCTCTCTTCTCCGTCATGACGTGTCCCCCGGATTTGCTGTTGTTTTTCCCCGTTAACGACTGATCCGCGCCGCATATTTGTATGTTTCCGCCGGAAGTTGTGTCACAACAAGATCTCTTGAGAAGGGAAGCGACCGGTCACACAGTTTTCTTGTATTCCCCCGGTAGAAACGCCCAGAAACAGAGAGAGACCACTTGGCGAGGTGGGCGGAGCACGTGAAGATCACCGCGCGGCCGACTGGAACATCTCTCTCTCTCTCTCTCTCTCTCTTTCTCTCTCTCTCTCTCTCTCTCTCTGACCTTAGAGAGAGAATGCCATTCCCCACTCTTTTCCCATATTCTCAACTGAAATTATCACCCCTTATTTGCATATTGCACCCAAAAAATACTTTTTTGTGTTATTTAAGCCAAAAATAAACACACACCTTGACTGTTGCAAACCGTATTTTTCAAATATTGGATGGAACATTTTGAATTTTACTCATAAATTGGTACCCCTCATTTGCATATTGCACCCGAAAATCAATTTCAAGCCAAATAACATCTCCCGTGGCTATTTCAAACTGTATAAACATTGTTCCCTTCCACTCTCTCTCTCTCTCTCTCTCTCTCTCTCTCTCTAACCCTTAGACAGAGAGACCCTTAGACAGACAGAGAATCCCATTGCCTCTCTATTTGGCCTTGTTTTCCTCTTTCTTTCTCTCTTCGATTACCCTCGTAGCAGACGATTGCAGAGAGCGGTCGAGACACATTCCTTCCCCAATCCGACGACACTTTATTGGTTCCCTGCGAGCCTCCATCCACTAAAGAAAAAAGAAAGAAATGTCTGCCTCTGTGATGCACCCCGCCCCCATCTACGGCTTCGGCCGGATGGCCTCCGTCGAGGAGTTGGACTCCTCTCTCACCCGGCTCTCGCGCCACGCCGTTCTGAGCAAAGGCCTGCCGATGACGCCGCCCGGCACTCCAGTGGCGCAGAGTCCCGAGCAGAGGTTCGACTACTCGCCCGAGAGCCCCTCGGCCAAGATTCCGCCCAACACGCCAGTCACTCCGGGACTGGGACCCCTTCGAGTGGCCACGGAAATGGCTGCCAGCACCTGGTGAGAACATAAACCTCATTTGAATAATGCAACGAGACAGTTAAAAAATTTAAAGAGATATACAAACATTAATTTACAAATTGAACCCTAATTAATACAGCCCAAAAACCAAAGGTAACAAGACAATAAAACACAAGGTACCAAGATAATAAAAATAGAAAACAAGTAAAACATTGGTTACCTCATTTGCATATTGCACCCTAAAATTATCTTTTAGTGTTTTTAAGTTCATTTTTGCATTTGAATATTACATTTGAATATTGCAACGTAACCATTGCCTAAAAACTGACCCTGGTCCCTAAAGTAAATGGCCCAAATAATAACCAATAATAAAAACAATTTAAAAAAATATTAATATGTATTTTAAACTTTATTTCACGCTTGTTTAAACAAGTTGGAAAATGATTTTTATGAAAATCGTGATTCTGGCTGATTTAAAAAATTGAAATAGTCACAAAAACGTTTAAAAAAAAAGTAACAAATTTCACTTTCCGTGCTGTTTTTCATGAGAATGAAAACCTACAGGTTAACGCTTAAAAACCATAATTTGCATATTGCTCCTTAAACACAGTCCAAAAACAAAAAGTACCAAGACAATAAAAAGACAAACAAGTAAAATTTTGTTATCAATTGTTGTCCTCATTCGCATATTGCACCCTCGAAATTACCTTTTACACTGTATTTTAGTCCATTTATCGCTTATTGGCCCTCTGATCTTATCACTTTTAAAGAAGCGAGTTGCGTCAGTTGCCGATGTCGGACAAATGTTTGTGAGCTGCTTGCTCAGCGCTGTTTGATCACTTTTTTCTCTACCGTAGGCCGTAATCTCACTGCTTTCCGCGAGAGTTTTTGGTACGGAAGTTCAGCTTTTGCCGGCGATCTTCGGTGCTCCGAAGACTGTAATGTTTGGTCTTCGGAAACAATTCTTAAACCTCGTCTGTCCTGCGTTTACGGGTCATTTGAAATGACCCCCTTAATTAGCACTATGCACCTCAAAAAGTACATCAAAATTGTCTCAGAGATCGCTCCACCTCGACCTGCTACTCTTATTTTCCCCCATCCGCTGTACTTTGTGCGTTGTAAAGACCGCCCGTATCTTTCCCCGGAGAGGATGCACGTGAATGTCGGAGATTATTTTAGGGGCCTTGTTTTGAAGACGGCGACGCAGAGGGCAAAAACTAGTTGCGTCGTCGCAGAATTCATAATAAACCAGGAAATATGGGTTGCAAAATTCGGAAAACAAATTATGGGCGTTCCATAATTTATGGGTTTTTGAATTCTGAATTGAATGAATTGAAGTTCCAAAAAGATGGGGGAAACTGGTCGATGGCAGACTCCACGGCGGGAGGGATCGTTGGTCACAAATCGGCTAGACGGAGAGAGGAAAGCAAACAAAAGAAAGAACAAAGACGGGAAATTGAGGGAGTTTAAAGGAAAGTCAGGGTTCTCACGGGTCGGACCTACTAAAGCGGCCTGAGGTCGCCATTTTAATATTAATTTCTTGATTTTACATATAAAAACTAACTAAAAAATACATCAAAAACACAAATCCAAAAATAAATTTTTGATTTCTGCCCTGGGATATCGTAAAATTTCAGAGACCAATTGCCTGACCATTTTCCCTTTCAATTTCAATGCAATCCCGTTATCTTCTACGTGGTTGTCAATCAAAAATACTGTTTTCCAAGCAGTTGTGGGGGATTTTCGCGGGGCGCGTGATTCTGAAATGGAACTGATCATTTTAGATTCTAGCCAATTTTTGAGTCGACGGAAAATTGCGTACAATACAATTTTTACACATCCATTAAATTTAAATCTTAGAAATCTTTAAAAATTAGTAAAATCTAGTAAATAATGCAGTTGAACATTGAACAAAGATAACAGGAACCGGCGGGGGTCGAACCCTCTACCTTTTTCTTGGTGATTTTTATTAGACGGGTAGGGCAGACAGTTAAAAAGGTATTTTCCAAGCGTTAAAAATAAAATTATTATACAGAAATCGATAAACAACACGCAAAAGTCTAAAAATAAAATAAAAACTGCACCCGACCCTCGCCCTTTCTTGATAAAAAAATAAATCAATCAACAAATCACAAAAACAGGCAATTAGAATACAAATAAATAAAATTGCATTTACAATAAGGAAATGGGGGTAAATTCTAAAATCTCTCGAATAATGGTCTCTTTTTTCAGTGCCGCGATTCCGAATGTGGCCGGAACGGGCTCTCCGGCGAACATCGACAACAAGATAGAGCAGGCGATGGATCTGGTGAAGACCCATCTCACCTTCGCCGTCCGCGAGGAGATCGAAGTGATGAAGCAGACGATCGCCGACCTGGAACAGAGGGTTCGTTTTTCTCTCTTTTTCCCTCGATTTTAGCTGATTTTGAGACAATTTTTGAGGAGTTTTTAATTCCTTTTTGCGTTTTTTTCACTTTGAGGAGAATGAAGAAAAGGGTCTAATATTCGAATTTCAGTTGGTTGCGGCTGAGAGTGAGAACCAGCTGCTGAGACAGTATGCCCCCGTCGAGGTCGTGCAGAACCTGGCCGCTCTGGTGCAGCAGCAGAGGGCTCAGGCCGCCCCAGAGACCACCACCACAACTGCCCCCGTCCTTCCTCCTACGGTAAGCAGAGAGAGATAGAGAGAGGGGGGGGAGAGAGAGGCAGACTAGTAAACATTACCAAGAAAACGGTCGAGGGTTCGATCCCCACCGGTGAACTTATTATTTTTACTAGCTTTTACTATTTTAAGTGATTTGTAGTTAAATAGTTTTTAAATTTCCAAATTACAGATATTTCTAAATTTTAATTATTAGTTTTTTTTTCTTTTAAAGTTTTATCTGTAGATAAATTTGAATTTAGAGAGAGAAAAAAACTTTTTTTTTTTAAATTTTACATAATTTTAAAAAATCATTTTTTCTGATTTTCCAAAATTATTGTTTTTTCCTTATTTCTTTTAGAAATTAATTTGGTGATAAATTTGAATTTAAAGAAAAAAGTTACATTTTTTTTAAAATTATTTTCTCGCTTATTCAAAGGATTTGAAAAATATTTTTTTGTCTTTTATGAAAAACGTAATTTGAAAAGGGAAATCTCGAATTTATTCTTTTCACGGATTATGCGATTTTGATTTTTTTAAATGATTTTAAAATAACTTTTCTATAAAAGTTTTAAAAACAAATGTCTTCAATTTTTTTCCATTTCCCACCAAAAAGTTCCAGATATGTCTTTCGGAGTCTACCGAGAAATTGATCTATTTGCATATGGAACTTCCAACAGGAAATTTTATGTCATTTTAAACCCGACTTCAGCACTCACGGCGGTTTTGAATCATGGAAATTTAAATTTAAAATTTTTTTTGAAGGTGCAGTTGCCGCAAATTTCTGTTTAAAATGGGTAGAATGCTCCTTGCAATCTCAATTTTAGAGAGAGAGAGAGAGAGGAATCGTTTAAACTCCCTAATTTTCAGCTGCCGGCCGCCTTCTGTTCCTCCGCCCTGGCGACGACGCTGAACAACGTGGTGGCTGACGTGCGTCAGCAGGTGCGCTACGGCCAGCCCAAGGATCAGTAGGTCCTCTCCCCTTCGACGAGGACGCTCCCCCCTTTTACCCGATGATCTGTATGATATTTGTTGTTTCCCCCCACCCAATGGACCCGTAAAAGTGCAATGACCACTCCCCGCCGAGAGTAGTTCCCCCACAATTTATTAGGTACTTTTCGTCCTGTACAGGCCATGACTTTGATGACGGGCTATTTTTAACCGAGAGAGACTGAGAGAGGCGTCCTCCGATTTTCCCCCTTTCTAGAGAGACTGCCTTCCCTTTAGTTCTGTATATATCGCATTCTCCGCCTATGCTTTAAGGTGTGTTTGTGCATGGCTCCTGGTATTCTAGGGAGCGAGAGAAAATGAAGATTACGATTGTCTGGTTTTTTTCTTGTTTCTAAGCGAACGACTGAGGGAAAACCAGGATTTTAGTCGGCTTCGCGTGACGGCCTGAGGTCACCAAAAACGGAGAAAGCGGTCTTAGGTTACCAGAAAAGCAGAAGCGGCCTGTGGTCCCCAGAAAAAAGCAGAAGCTGCTTGAGGTCGGCAGAAAAAAAGCGGCCTGAGGTTACCAAAAAAGCAGAAGCGGCCTGAGGTCACCAGAAAAAGCGGAAGCGGCCTGAGGATACCAAACAAGCAGAAGCGGCCTGAGGTTACCAAAAAAGCAGAAGAGGCCTTAGGTTTCCAAAAAAGCAGAAGCGGCCTGAGGCCACCAGAAAAAGCGGAAGCGGCCTGAGGATACCAAACAAGCAGAAGCGGCCTGAGGTTACCAAAAAAGCAGAAGCGGCCTTAGGTCAACAAAAAAGCAGAAGCGGCCTTATGTTTCCAAAAATCAGAAGCGGCCTTAGGCTAACAAAAAAGCAGAAAGCGGGCTTTTCGGCGGTCTTCCGATTAGTGCATATCGCAGGAAAATTCAAAACTTTACAAAACTGTGCTTCAAACAATTTGGTTTGTAACACGCAAATCCCAACAAAATAAGAAATTTTTAAAAAAAACCTATTTTTTAGGACACTCTGGCTTTTAGTAACCCAAAATTAATCCATAAAAGTCACATAAAAGATTATTGTGCCTAACTTTTCTAACCCTTTTTTTCTTTTCTTTATATTTTTTAAAAAATTTCAGTGACGTAATGTTGGCGTATTGTTTTATGACACATTTTTATTTACTTCCAGCCGAAACATGAGAATTCGGAAGACCAGAAACAATAATAGCTATGCTGTTCCTCTTCTTCCGTGATATCAGATTAACCAATGCTTTTCTGAAAATTCAATTTTTATAAATAAATAAAATTTATTACTTGTATGGTGTAGTTGTGCTCATTATTGCAATAGAGCAATTAAATGACTTCATACCAAAGTAGACCAAACTTGTCACTTTTCCAACTGAAAGAGGAAAATCGGGGATCTCTCTTTCTCTCTCTCTCTCTCTCTCGCTCTCTCTCTATTTCTTTTTCTTTCTCTCTATCTCTCTCTTACCCTCTCTCTTTCTCTTTCTCTTTCCATTAATCTGTTTTTTTCTCTCTCGTTTTCTCTCTCTCTCTAATGCACTTACCTTTAATGAAATTTGAAGGTGTTTCCTTATTGCCGAATGTAACAAAGAAAGCGAACATTGCAATAGGGAGAAGGGTACATGACGTCATTGCTATTGCCTAAAATTCTGATTTATCGTCGTCAATTGATAATTAAAGAATTGGTAGTTTAATAATTTATATCGATTTTTCGTTTTTTTTTAAATGATAAAAGTAAAATGAAAAGTGAAACAATAATTACCTGGATTACCAAGCTTCTAATTGCCTCCTTGTGCAGAGAAGCTGTTTTTGAACTGGCAATTGATCTTTTTAAAATTCGATGGGAGTGAAATACGACTATTGCGATTGAGATTATTAGAATTAGAACAACTGAGGCTAAAACAAGGCCCCATGTTTTGGACCAGGAGCCTCCGAGACCCATTTCACAGGTGGGACCTATCTGAAATGAAAAAAATGAGACACGCATTCACACACACACACACACACACACATACACACACAATCTATCATCATCATCATCATCTTTCTCTCTCTCTCTCTCTCTAACCTGATTCACAAATCCCCTAGGCGGTACATCATAAAAACTATTATAGGAAATAAATCCCATTGCTCCACCAGCGCACAGATAAAATGTGGCACAACATCCAACCAAGACAACTATTGGCACTTTTCTTCCTTTCATAGTGAGCAGTAACCAGTAACGGAAGCCTATGGCAGTTAGAATGCTTCCAAGAGCAAAATAGTGAAAAACGGATGAGATTGCCCAAAGAATGTTGACCGGTGGACTAAAGAAAATCTCTATGATTCCAGTTGAGATAAGGCAGATAACGGGTAAACCCAGTAGAATGGGACCGAAGAGAACTGTCCAATAGAGGGATTCAATAAAGGTTGTAATCTGGAATTTGAATACTATCTCATCCCTCTCTTTTTATTCTCTCTCTCACAAACTACAAACGCCGTTTTTGGCCACTTTGAGCTTAAAGGGGTAGAACCGCATAAAAATAATTTTTCTATTTTTGTTATAAAAGTCTGGATCTTATTCCCAGGATTCCGAAAAAAACCTCTTTTACCCATTTTGCATTAAAATGAATTAATTTAGGAGCGCTTGCAATTTGGGGAAATTACAATTTGAATTGCCGCCAACTCTGCGTCTCCCCATTTCCCACACTCTCTCGCCCACTCTAGCCGTGTTTACGTGCGGCAAACGCGTAAAACGGCCGTGTAAACGCGCCCCTTTTGCAGTCCAAATCATATAAAAGGGGTATGTTTCAGAATCGTAGAAACGACATCTTTTCAATAAAACAATTGTAAAGTGACTTTGGAAAATCAGTTTTACGAGGTCCTTCCCCTTTAAATTCCACAAAAACAAATCATTATTTCTATGAAATTAAAAAAAAAAACTGTTTTCCAGCTGTTGAAGACCGATGTTTTTTGAAACATGTTGTTCCAAAGAACTCCGAATGTACGCCGACAGGTGAAACTTCAGAATGATAAATTAAGAATCAATGCAATCTTCATAATGCACCCGACACGGAAACGACATTGGATATCAAGAGCACAAATTAGCACTTTTAAAACAAATTTAACCGTTTTTGTTGTTTATACATTCATTTCGATTAATTTAAAAAAGTAGATCATGATAATATATAATTGTTTGGGTTTGAAATGCCTCGTTAATCATAATATATCGAGGCTCAAATTGACCAAATATGGTGTTTGTAGATGACGGTCGTCTACAGATTTTGGCGAAATTACGAATTACGTGCCCTGCGCTTACGCGATTCAAATTTGGCCAAGTTTCCTCGTCGTGTCTGACCCTTTCAGCATTGCGCCCCTGGTCGATTGCAGTGTCAGAGGGTGCCGCGACTGACACCCGTAGAGGATCGGCAACGCTGCGGGTAGTGGTCTAGCCTGTGACAGTAAGCGGCGGCGTCTGGAAAGGCTTGGCGCAGCCGGTAAGCATGGTCTGATAAGATGAGGGTCAAGGGTTCGAATCCCAGACCGTTTAAATTTTTTTACTTTAGCTTCTGTTAAAGGGGAAGGACCGCGTAAAAATAATTTTTCTGTTTTTGTGATAAAAGTGTCGATCTTATTCCCAGGATTCCGAAAAATACCTCTTTTACCCATTTTGGGTCAAAATGAATCGATTTAGGAGCGCTTGAATTTTTGGGAAATTGTCATTTGAATTTCCGCCAACTCTGCGTCTCCCCATTTCCCACACTCTCTCGCCCACTCTGGCCGTGTTTCCGTGCGGCAAACGCGTAAAACGGCCGTGTAAACGCGCCCCTTTTGCAGTCGAAATCATATAAAATGAGTGTGTTTCAGAATCATGGAAACGATGTCTACTCAATGAAACTATAATAAAGACAAATTGAAAAATCAATTTTACGAGGTCCTCCCCCTTTAACATCCCAAAACATTTCCTTGATAAAATACCATTATTACTTAGTTGTTAGGATATTTAGGAGTCTAAGATTCTTTCAACCATTGTATTTTCCTAACACAAAAAAATTCTTACCTGGATGTTCAATAGCAACCATTTGAAAATTTTCATATTCTTAGGGGACTTTGTTAGTATACAGTAGGAAGTCAAGAAAGCTACAATTGTAGAAATTCCCATAACAGAATAGTAGAATCCTTCTATAGAAACCATTCGATTTCTCAATCAGCGGGCAAAAGAAGGCAAAGTGAAAACAAGAAACAGGTGTTCGTTCTAATTGGCTCTGAATGGCTTATGACCATGGTTAGTCGACTACACTTCAATTTATTTCTTCGCGTTTTGCAGAATTCAATCAGAAATGGAATTAACATAGTGCCCGTAAATTAGAAGGGCGGGTGACCCAGCCGATTCAGAGAAACACAGAAATGTTTTAATTTTGAAGATCCGGAGATTTTATTCATTGCCATTGGTGCGGGAGGAACGAATCGATCGGTTAGTTTTAATCTTCGAGTAGTCGATCTCAATCATCCGCAGAGGAACCTCGAACAGAGTGCAGTCGTCGGGAGACAGGCGGTACTCCACGAGGACGAGGCGTCTGAAATGGGGGGAGGTTAGAGAGAGAGAGAGAGAGAGAGAAAGAGCGAGAGAGAGGAAGAGAGAGGAGAGAGAAAGAGAGACAGAGAGAGAGAGAGGAAGAGAGAGAGAAAAAGATAGAGAGAGAGAGAAAGAGAGAGAGAGAGAAAGAGAGAGAGAGAGAGAGAAAGAGCGAGAGAGAGGAAGAGAGAGAGGAGAGAGAGAGAAAGAGAGAGAGAGAAAGATAGAGAGAGAGAGAGAGAGAGAGAGAGAGAGAGAGGAAGAGAGAGAGAGGAGAGAGAGAGAAAGAGTGAACGGATACGAGAGAAAGAGAGCAATAGCAAGTTAGAGACGCAGAGGAAATTAGCCTGGGGTGTGGTTAGAGAGAGGGAATTAGCGTTGACTGGTTTGAGACGCAGAACATACGGATGATGGGCTAGAACCGCAGAGAAACAAACAGGAAGGTAGTTAGGGACGCAGAGGGAAACGAGCGTGGTTAGAGACACGGGTAATCAGACTGTTGTTTGGTTAGAGACGCAGAGAAATGAGTTGGAGTGGTAGAAAACCAGACGGACAGGTTGTTAGAGACATGCAGATACGGACACGCATTCCCATGGTCAGAGACGCAGAGAAATTCTGAGTGATTTATTGTAGAGACACAGAGAAAGAGGGTAAATTTAGGATTAACACATAGAAGCAGAGTTACCTCTAGAAGCTTGTTGTTAGACGTAGAGAGAGAGAGACAGAGAGAGGTTGTTAGAGACGCAGGTAGAAGTTGGAGAAACAGACAAGTTAGAGACAAGTTAGAAGTTAGATAATGCACATTATAGATATGGTCTTATTAGGATGGTTAGAGACGCAGACATGAGGCTTAGAGAGGCAGAAAGTATTGAGAAGTGTGGAGGTTAGAGACGCAGAGAAATAAGGCGGATTGGTGGTAAGTGAGAGATAGACAAAAAAGAAATACACTGCGTTGCAAAAGTATAGGTTCACCCCAATTTTTCCAGAATTTGTTAAAACGGCAAGAGTTTTTCGTTTGAGGGAAAAAGTAGTCATATTGTTGTCAAAATGGACGACCCTTGACATCCTGGTTGATTGGTTTCATCTGCATGCGCTCAAGTTATTCAAACTTTGCGAAAAAAGGGTGTTGCAAAAGTTTAGGTTCACTCATGAAAAACGTTTGTTTCTAAGGAGACAGATACAGATTAAGCGGAATTTGGCATTCAAATAATTGGAAGGGGTCGCCATGCAAGAATTGCGCACCTATCGGCTCATCTGTTCAAGCTATCAACGGCTGAAGGCGCGTTTCTGTTTTTATCCAAATCATGATTTTAAATAGGCAAAAAACTCAAAGTCTGTTCGATAACGTTTCCAAGGATCTTTCTAAACTTTAGAAAAAACCGTGATTCCGAAAAAATGTGTTTTATCTGTTTTTATTCAGCAAAAACGACCTCCCCTTACAACAAAGAGCATCATTTTCTGTGTTCAGGAGCTTCCCGTAGGAACAGATTCAGCAAATTAGCGTTGAAAAGTTTTCGTTGTATACACAAAATTACGCTGAACACCTTTGCTTCGTTTTTAATATCACCAGACAGAAACACAATCTAAGAACATTTGAGTTAGCCAAAAAGAGCCATTTTATGCATGTTTTCAAACGATTTTCAATCTTCGCAACTGAACGGTGTCTGCATCGAAGTGTACTTTATCTACAGCATACCTGCACTTTACATTGATGTTTCAGAAAAGATCTAAACGAAAAAAATCATATTGGGACAAAATCTGTTCCTACGGGAAGCTCCTGAACACAGAAAATGATGCTCTTTGTTGTAAGGGGAGGTCGTTTTTGCTGAATAAAAACAGATAAAACACATTTTTTCGGAATCACGGTTTTTTCTAAAGTTTAGAAAGATCCTTGGAAACGTTATCGAACAGACTTTGAGTTTTTTGCCTATTTAAAATCATGATTTGGATAAAAACAGAAACGCGCCTTCAGCCGTTGATAGCTTGAACAGATGAGCCGATAGGTGCGCAATTCTTGCATGGCGACCCCTTCCAATTATTTGAATGCCAAATTCCGCTTAATCTGTATCTGTCTCCTTAGAAACAAACGTTTTTCATGAGTGAACCTAAACTTTTGCAACACCCTTTTTTCGCAAAGTTTGAATAACTTGAGCGCATGCAGATGAAACCAATCAACCAGGATGTCAAGGGTCGTCCATTTTGACAACAATATGACTACTTTTTCCCTCAAACGAAAAACTCTTGCCGTTTTAACAAATTCTGGAAAAATTGGGGTGAACCTATACTTTTGCAACGCAGTGTAGAGAGAGAGAGAAAGAAAGCAGTCCCCACCTCCTCTCGATGTCCTTCTTCATTTCGCTCTTCGTCTTCAACTGCGGGACATCTTCTAAACCATCCTAATCTCCTGTTGCCAACTCTCCCTTACTCTTTTCTTTCTCCTCAGCCACTTCAGATTCCCAGGATTCCGCAGAAAAGTCGGCGGTTGTCAGTCGGCTGTTGTTGTCTCTCAAGCCACTGGGGGCACAGCCCATTTCTAGAAAAGAGGAGGGGTGAAGGGAGAATGAGGGAGGACCGACCGAGTAGGGGAGGATTAGCGGAGTAAATGAGAAAAGAAGAAGTGGCATCCCTTGGCGAAGTTTCATTTGCATATTTCGATTTGAATATGAAATTCCCTCAAGTGAAATTAACGTAACAATGAATGTCCCTCTTCCTCCTCATTCCTTCGTCTGTTGTTCCACAAGAAGGTCGGTCCCTGAGATGCGTCTTCTTCTCTTCCTTGCGGCTGTCATTGGAATCTCTTTGAATTGTTACATCGGAACTATTAAGCAAAGTGGGGAAACTGGTAAAGTTTGCGACATACAAAACAAAAATTAATTTTTTTTCAGAATTACACGACACATACGGCTATTTTTGTAGTGTTCAGAAGCAAAGCAATGGAGACCTCGAATTTTATGCCCAACCCTATGACGTTTCGAGGAATCCGATGAAAGGCTACAAATTGCTTCCAGAATGCCAAAATGTAAATTAACATACCTTTCTTTGATCTCTCTCTTTCTCTCTCTTTCTCTCTTTTTCTTTCTTGCTTTCGTTCTCTTTATCAATCTGGTTCATTTTTTCTTCAGATGGGAAATAAGACATGTTCCAATCCTTCGCCTGATTTCCTTTGCTGCCGTGGAAATTTATGCAATGGTGGAGTTACAAGTACAAACTGTGCAGACTACAAACCTCCGAAACAATGCCCGTATGTATTTTGTAGCAGGACATTTTAAAGCTGTTTTAGTTACAAAGATGCTTACAGCAGCAGATCTGCGATGATCAACTGTAAAACTAAAGTCAAATTTTGTACAAGCAAAATAACAGTGATGAACGAATTTGGACGAAGGGGTGAATATAGCTGCGATGATGGGAGAGAAGGATATACAGACTGTGACGACGTAAGAAAGTGCACCATTTTTAGCTTTTTTTCCTTTTAGCGTGCGACAATTGACAAGCCATGCAGAGTGTACAGCTCGAACGATTTCACATACAATAGTACTACTTGTTGTGTACCTATAGAACAAGCAGCTGACTTACCGATGGACTGGGGAGACCAGATGTTCGACAATGGAACTGTCTTCTGGAAGCCTACTAATGTACCTCCCAATGTTGGCTCTGGAGGTTCTCCTGGAACTGGAAAGGACGGCGCCACTGGAAATCCCAGCAATGACCCTGGTTCTCCTCAGAAGAGCGTCAGTTTCCCGATGGATTCCTTTGCCTACGTCATTCTCCTCATCGCTATGATGATTTATGTCTAGTATGAAATAAAGGCAGATGAGGGCAGTCAATGTAAACTTTGCGGTTGTAGTGTCTTTTGTAGTTTGTGGTTTCCCTTTGCTTAATATAGTTGTTTTCCTTTGCGTCTCTCACCAGTCTCTGTATCTTTCTTATGAGTCTCTCACCTTGTGCCTGTATGGTTTCACTGCGTCTCTCAACCACCAGTTCACCTTATGTGTACCTGGATTTCTGCGTCTCTCACTATGCCTCTGCCTCTTTCTCTGGCTCTCTCATCCTGTCTCTGCCCTCTCTAAGAGACGCAGACAATCAGAGGTCAGACAGTTAGAGACCTCATCGAAGGGCTAGTCAATGTAACTTTTAGTTCCAAAGGTGTTTCTTTCATAGTTTGTAGTTTCCCTCCCCCCTGTTTTGCGCTTTCCTCTGCATCTCTTACCCAGTTTCCGTATCTTTCCTATGCGTCTCTCCCCCAAAGTCTGACTGTTTTCTCTGCATCTCTCGTCCTACGTGTGGCTTTTCCTCTGCGTCACTGTCTTTTAGCGTTTTCTACGTCTCTAACCAGGCTTTGTCTGACTTTCTGCTTCTATCACTATGTTTCTTTCTCTTCCTCTTACGGTCTTCTGTAAGAGACGCAGACAGTCAGAGGCCAGACAGTTAGAGATTCAATGGCTAGACAGTTTGAGACCTCGGATCACAGAAGAGTGTTAGAAACGCAGACAAGTAGAGAACATGGACGTTAAAAAATGGAAACGACGCAGATAACGATAAAGCAAGGTTAGCTAACTCAAACAAAAACGACCCTTTATTCCAATTACAAAAACTTAGTTAATTCCAATCACCAACTTTTCTTCTCGCACTTCCGGTCGTGTCCTGGCTTCTCCAGACTCACATGGATCAATCCATTGTCACAGCGGTCGGCGAAAAGATTGCAGTTCTTTAAGCAGAATTTCACGCTCTGAAACATTCCAATTTTCAAAAGATCCAATTTGAAGCTACATTTCCTCCACAGTTGTGATGAACCCACAGGTAGGGCTCAATGTGGGTCTCAACGTATGTCAGAAGTGTTAGCGGAGCATTGTAACTGAGGCTAAAACGATAAGATGCCTGGTTAGGAGAAGCCTTGTATTCCGTTTTCTGGTATAATTCGTCGGAGAAGACGTAGTTTTCCTGAAAAGTGTGTGTGTGTGTGTGTGTGTGTGTGTGTGTGTGTGTGTGTGCTCTTCGCGTCACTTGCTCTCCCGTTTCTCTCTCTCTCTCTCTCTTTCTCTCCCTCCCTCTCTCTCTCTCTCTCTCTCTCTCTCTCCCTAACCTCAAAAAGCTTCACATTCCCTTGAAGCCCACCAGAAGGAACCCAGGAACATTCCAAGATCACATCGGCTGTGATTAGAGTTCCGAAAGTTCTCGAAACAAAGGAGAAAAACAAAAGAATTACCTATATCTATAAATATTGAAGTCAAATAAAGAAACCAACCGTTTGGCAAAACATCGAAAAGTGTTTGTTGCAGGCTTTTGGCTTTTTGGCTCTCGATTGGCCTTGTCATCATATAAATATTCATGAGATTGTCTATTGATCTATTTTGTAGCCATTCTATCGTTTGATCTACTAACTTAATGTTACAAAAGAAGAATATCATGAGGGGCAACCGATTTGGTATGGGTGTGAGCGTGAAGCCCAGAGAACCTTGGCTAAACCCTGGGTTAACTTCTCCTGCTTATATCACTATGTCTCCTTCTCTGAATCTCGCAATCCTCTGTAAGAGAGGTAGACAGTCAGAGGCCAGACAGTTAGAGACCCCGGATAACAGAAGAGTGTTAGAGACGCAGACAACAAGAGGCCATGCAGATATACCCCCCATCATTAGAAACGCAGACATGTAGAGCACATAAACGGTAAAAAAGGAAAAGACGAAAAATTATCAATTTATTTAAATAACAAAAAACATTAAAAAAAACACAAATCCAATCACCAACTTTTCTTCTCACACTTCCGGTCGTGTCCTGGCTTCTCCAGACTCACATGGATCAATCCATTGTCACAGCGGTCAGAGAAAAGATTGCAGTTCTTTAAGCAGAATTTCACGCTCTGAAACATTCCAACTCTTAAAAGATCCAATTTGAAGCAACATCTCCTCCGCAGTTGTGATGAATCCAAAGGTAGGGCTCAATTTGGGTCTCTAGGAATATCATTATGGGTGGGGGAGCATTGAAACTGAGGCTAAAACGGTAAGATGACTGGTTGGGAGAAGCTTTGTATTCCATTTTCTGGTATAATTCGTCGGAGAAGACGTAGTTTTCCTATAAAAAAACGTGTTAACCAGCCCTTCTCGTCACTCTCTCGTCACTCTCTCTCTCCCTCTCTCCCTCTCCCTCTCTCTCTAACCTCAAAAAGCTTCACATTCCCTTGAAGTCCACCAGTTGGAACCCAGGAACATTCCAAGATCACATCGGCTGTGATTAGAGTTCCGAAACTTCCCGAAACAAAGAAGAGAAACATAAGAATGACCTAAATCTTTAAAATTTGAAGGCAAATAAAGAAACCAACCGTTTTGCAGAACATCGAAAAGTGATTGTAGCAGGCGTTTGGCTATTGATTGGCCTTGTCATCATATAAATATTCATGAGAACTTGGCTATTGATCTATTTTGTAGCAATTTTATGATGTACTAACTGAATGCTTTAAAGAAGACTATCATGAGGGTAACATTTGATCTACTAACTTAATGTTACAAAATAAGACTATCATTAGGTGGAACCGATATGGAACGGGTGTCAGTTGAAGCGCCGGAAACCTAGGTGTGATCCTCGTAAACGCAGGGCTAACTAGACGTAAGAAGTAAAATCATCAAAGATTTATTGATTTTAAGGAGAAACTGTGAGTTTTATGCTGGTTTGACCATTAATATTGTAGAAAGTATTGATATTTCCACCAAAATGCATTGGCAGCTGATTGGGGTTGACCGAAGTGGCGTTGAAATTTTGCATGGGGCCACTTCCGATGTAGGAAACTTGACCGTCTCCCTGATAAGCTGATATGAAATTTAGTGATTGAAATGATTACGTAAATGTTCCTAACGTCGTAGGCTGAATTGGCATCGCTGATTATGGTGAAGGCTTCGTAAAGAGTGGTACTTTTACCGCCATTGAAGTTTAAGATGACTGTCTGTTGGGGCTGGGAGATGGGGGAATAGAAGACATAGTAACTTCCAAGGCTTTGGATATCTGAAAAGAGACATTTTAGTGGAGGCAGAGAGAAAGAGAGAGAGAGAGAGATAGAGAGGGAAAGCAAGAAATCTCTCTCTCTCTCTTTCTCTCTAACACTTACTTATGTTATCAATTGCCAAAATCGCTCCAGTTAATGATGTTTTCTTAGCAAAATACAGAAGAACATCTCCGGAAACAGAAAGTTTTTCCCTCAAAGCATGTCGCATCCTAAATTTATTGTGTTATTTTTTTAGTTGACCTCTCTCTCTCTCTCTCTCTCTCTCTCTCTCTCTCCCTCTCTCTCTCTCTCTCCCTCTCTCTCTCTCTCTCTCTCTCTCTCTCTCTTTCTCTTTTTCTCTCTTCCTCTCTCTTTCTCTCTTTCTCTCTTTCTCTCTTTCTCTCTCTCCCTCTCTTTCTCTCTCTCTTCTCCCTCTCTCTCTCCCTCTCTCTCTCTCCCTCTCTCTCCCTCTCTCTCTCCCTCTCCCCAAACTCACGTTCCAATCAAAGTCCCATTGCTGTACACAAAAACGTTGTTGCATTCATTAGAGTCCCCATCTCCTACGGCATTATAAAGGTCAATCTTCTGCTGCCAGTAATTCTCCTGGGGTTTGATTAAAACCGAGGTACCCTCCTTCATTTGGCTCAAATCCAAGACTGTCGAAGGCATGTTTTTCCCCACAACGTGGTTGGCGACCACATTATTAGGCGTAGCTAAACAGGTAGATTATATATTGATTAAAGGGACAGTCAGGCGGCTTTTGCAACTTTGTCTCATATGAAAGAGAAAATTCAGCTGTACAAAAAACTTTTTGGTACCTTATGTCGGAAGTCCCTAGTTTTTGAGATATTCAACCTCAAAGTAGCCGATTTCGGGTTTCCATCCGCAGAAAGTGCGGATGGCCCGGACGGTCAATGTGTCCTGCGTTTAGTGGCGTTCAAATTTGAATGAGACATTGAGGGAAATGAGGAGTGCGCGAGACAATTTAGCATTTTTGAATATGCAAAATGGACGACCGTATCCTATCATAATGAAATGAAAAGGCCCCTGACTGTCCCTTTAAATAAAAACTCACCCTTGTAGGCAGTGACTGTAATCGATACCATCATTCGAGTGTCGGCTAATGTCTGAATGAAGATTTGGAATTTTCCGGGGTAGGCCATGTTTGCGGAAAAGGATCCGCCATCAATGCTGGAAGCGCTAATTAGGATTTATAACTAATTTTATTGTTTTAAAAGAAAGAAAAAGAAAAAGAAACTTACAAAACTGAATCATTGAAATCGTCATTGATTGAAAATTGTTCGCTTGTTTTCCAGCCGGAAGCCACTCCAGTTACGGTAACGTTAAGTGAGGGGAAGTAGCCGTTGGGGACGGTGAACTGAAGAAGAGCGTGAGTGAGTGAGTGAGAGAGTGAGTGAGAACGTGAGTACGTGAGTGAGTGAGAATGTGACCAACCTGAAGCGTACACCGTTGATTATCAGCCAGCCATGACAATGGAAGAAACCAGGTCGAAGTCACATTAACAGTCTCACCACCGCAAGCTAAAAACATTTTTCTTCATGATTACGGTATTTCCTACAGTAACGAGGAGCTGGAGCAGCTGTGGCTACCGTAGCCAAGAAAGCAGACAGAAATAGAAGGCCAAGCATTGGGTCAATGTAGGGGAAATAGCAAGAGCCGTCCTTTTATTGAAAGCCTTATCACAAAGATAAGATACGTAAAAAAATCAGAGTGGTGCAAATTGTAGTCTTTTAGGAAAATTCTTATCCAGGGAAGTGAGAAAATCTCGAAGAATCAAAGTTACTTGAAATTTTCAACAAATTAATTTATTTAAATAATTGTGAATTTCAGTTTTATGCGGAAAGTAGCCTTTCACGTAATCTTATAGCTTCCCTACACTGATAACCAATTGTTGATATCCTTTCGTCACTGTTTTCTGTGCCCAAAAATGCAAAAAATTAAAATCTGCCCCCGATTATTGGCGAACTTTCATAAAAGTTGAAATCTAACTGATCCATGAAAGGTTACAAAACATTCAAAAAATTCGGATTGAAATTTAGAAAATTATTGAAAAATAATTTTTATTGTATTTTTGTTTAGAAAATCAACATTTAGTTTTTTTTAAATCAGGGTTGTATTTATAAAAAATATAAAAACGAAAATCCTAACTAAGATTTAATAGTGAAATGTAGCTGCAAAAAAAGCGCTTGCCACACCATTCCACTGCTTCACTTATTTACCTAGAAACCTAACAAACAAATCATTCAATAATAATTTGGCGGTTAGTATAATCAAAATCCCAATTTTTCTGCTTGCGTTTGTAGTTCCATGTGTATCCTTGTGATTTCAAAGATAAGAAAAACTAAATTGATCTTTCGAATCAGATGCAATCTTATCTTTGTAGGTGAGACTAGAAAGTTACGTTTGGCCCCTCCCTATTCAATCCGTTTCATTGATAGCCTTATGTTTAGTGCTTCACTTCTTAAGACCATATTTTCTTTAACGCTCTAACTAAGTTCTGTTTATTTTTAGAATATTTTAAAAAAAATCTTATCATTTCTTCTGATATCTGCATATGTTTCTACAGCTCCAACTACTTTCGGTGAGATTTTCATAAATTTGAGTCTTTCTCTCTCTCTCTCTCTCTCTCTCGCTCTCTCTCTCTCTCTCTTTAACTTCTAACATCTTAAAGGGGAAGGACCGCGTAAAAATAATTTTTCTGTTTTTGTGATAAAAGTCTGGATCTTATTCCCAGGATTCCGAAAAATACCTCTTTTACTCATTTTGGATCAAAATGAATCGATTTAGGAGCGCTTGAATTTTGGGGAAATTGTCATTTGAATTGCCGCCAACTCTGCGTCTCCTCATTTCTTACACTCTCTCGCCCACTCTAGCCGTGTTTCCGTGCGGCAAACGCGTAAAACGGCGATGTAAACGCGCCCCTTTTGCAGTCGAAATCGTATAAAAGGGGTATGTTTTAGAATCGTGGAAACGATATTTATTCAATGAAACTGTAATAAATTTTACGAGGTCCTTCCCCTTTAAAGCTTAATATTCACTTAAAGGCCAGAACAAGCAACAAAATGCTTGTTCTATTTCAATTTTCTACAAAACGGTTAGTTATTTTTATATGACTTCAAATTTCATAGATTTAGGATTGTTGGACTTTGTAAAACCTTTCTAAAGTTTGATCTACCAACTCAATGCTTAAAATGAAGACTATTATGAGTAGCACCCGATGTGGTACGGGGGACCGTTGAAAACTAGGTGCGTAAACTCAGGGCGAACTAGAACTAAGAAGTGAAATCATTAAAGCTTTATTGATTTTAAGGAGAAACTGTGAGTTTTATGCTGGTTTGACCATTAATATTGTAGAAAGTATTGATATTTCCACCAAAATGCTTTGGCAGCTGGTTGGGTTTGAGTGAAGTGGAGTTGAAATCCTGCATGGGACCACTTCCGATATAGGAAACTTGGCCATTTCCCTGAAAATTAAAAAAATTGAACTAAAAAAGTTATTTCCCTGAAAATAAAACATAGAATGAAATAAATTACAATGCTTACATAAATGTTCCTAACGTCGAAGGCTGAATTGGCATCGCTGATGATAGTGAAGGCTTCGTAAAGAGAGTTACTTCCACCACCGTCGAAGTCTTCGGTTACTGTCTGTTGAGGCTTAGAGACGGGAGAATAGAAGACATAGTAACTGAGGAGGCCTTGGATATCTGAAAAAGTAGGGAGTTTAGATGAAACAGGGAAGAAATCTCTCTCTTTCTTTTTACTTACTTATGTTATCAATTGCCAAGATTGCCCCAGTTAATGAAGTTTTCTTAGCAAAATACAGAAGAACATCTCCGGAAACAGACAGTTTTTCCCTCAAAGCATGACGCATCCTAAATTGATTATTTTATTTCTCTCTCTCCCTCTCTCTCCCTCTCTCTCTCCCTCTCCCCAAACTCACGTTCCAATCAAAGTCCCATTGCTGTACACAAAAACGTTGTTGCATTCATTAGAGTCCCCATCTCCTACGGCATTATAAAGGTCAATCTTCTGCTGCCAGTAATTCTCCTGGGGTTTGATTAAAACCGAGGTACCCTCCTCCATTTGGCTCAAATCCAAGACAGTCGAAGGCATATTCTTCCCCACAACATGGTTGGCGACCACATTATTCGGTGTAGCTAAAATGTTACAGTATACTTTAATTTAATACCAACTCACCCTTATAGGCAGTGACTGTAATGGAGACCATCATCCGAGTGTCGGCTAATGTTTGAATGAAAATCTGGAATTTTCCGGGGTAGGCCATGTTCGCGGAAAAGGATCCGCCATCAATGCTGGAAGCGCTAATTAGGATTTATAGAAAATTTTATTGGTTTCTTTTTAAGAAAAAGAAAAAAAAACTTACAAAACTGAATCATTGAAATCATCGTTGATTGAAAATTGTTCGCTTGCTTTCCAGCCGGAAGCCACTCCAGTTACGGTGACGTTAAGGGCGGGGAAGTAGCCGTTAGGGACGGTGAACTGAAGAAAAGCGTGAGTGAGTGAGAACGTGAGAACGTGAGGGACTGTGTGTGAGAGTGAGAACGTGAGTGAGTGAGTGTGACCTACCACCAGCGTACACCGTTGATTATCAGCCAACCACGACAACGGAAGAGACCAGGTAGAAGTTACATTAACAGTCTCACCACCGCAAGCTAAAAAACATTTTTTTATATGACTACAGTATTTCCTACAGTAACGAGGAGCAGGAGCAGCTGTGGCTACCGTAACCAAGAAAGCAGGCAGAAATAGAAGGCCAAGCATTGTGTCAATGTAGGAAAAGAAGCAAGGGCAGCCCTTTTATTGAAATCCTTATCTCCTTGATAAGGTTTCTGAAAGATGAAAGTGACGTAATCTGTAATTCATGATTCTTGAATCACAATAATATACAATCACATCCATAATTGCCGCTTTAGTTAAATCTGTAGTTCCATTTGTGTCCTTGTGATTTTGGGGAGATAAGAAAAATCTTTTGGTCTCTCAAATCAGCTCTCTTCTTATCATTGTAGGTGAGACTAGAAAGTTACGTGGTTGTCCCTCCCTTCAATTAAATTATTCCTTTCCTACCTTTCTTTCGTTCTCACAATCTGATTCGAACAAATTGCAATTTAGCTTATGATGATTGCCAAACTTTCACTACTTCTTCTGGTATCTTCGTATGATTCTAAAGCTCCAACTCCTTTTGGTAAGGTTTCCTTAATTTTTAAGTTAAAGGGGAAGGACTTCGTAAAATTGATTTTTCAAAGTTATATATTTTTTAAAGTTATATCTTTATTATAGTTTTATTCAGTAAACATCGTTTCCACGATTCCGAAACATACCCCTTTTATATGATTTGGGCTGCAAAAGGGGCGCGTTTACACGGCCGTTTTACGCGTTTGCCGCACGGAAACACGGCCAGAGTGGGCGAGAGAGTGTGGGAAATGGGGAGACGCAGAGTTGGCGGCAATTCAAATGATAATTTCCCCAAATTTCAAGCGGTCCTAAATCGGTTCATTTTTATGCAAAATGGGTAAAAGAGGTATTTTTCGGGATCCTAGGAATGAGATCTAGGCTTTTATCGCAAAATCAGAAAAAATTATTTTTACGCGGTCCTTCCCCTTTAAGGTGGAAAAATTTAGGGTGCACCTTACCAACTCAAAACATCTCAGTTACGTCGTTTTGGACGCTACCTTTAAGTAATCTGGCTCCTGGACAAAATTGCAACATCAGGGTGAGTTTTTTTCTTTTGTTTACAGTGACAGGGCTCTCGTGGCTGGGATTTAGGGAAATTTGCGCTCAGCTCAGGGACTTGGGTTAAATTTAGACTTCAGGGGGTGAAATGGAAGAAATGGATTAAACACAGTTTCAAAATGATTTTTTTTAGCAAAATACAAAAAATTACAAAAGGGGACGTCACCGCATGGGTAGCCGGGGAACCCTCAGCCTGAGGGCCTCAGGAGACCATTTCTGACCTCACCCCCGATTTTACTTAACTTGTTTGGGAAACTAGCCCTTCACAACGATTTTCACCGCTGCACGCAAGGGGGTGCTTTGAGATCGCTTACATAACCCCACTCAGCGGCGTTGCCGATCGCTTACGGGTTCCCGCCGCATACTCTCTCGCATAGAGGGCGCAGACACTTTGGGGCGCTGGTCAGCAGGGTACTCATTTGAGTAGCCGCTAATTAGGGGTAATTAGGTTAAACGGAGGGAAAGGGTCACAGACGGCGAAACTCGCACCCGTATCGCATCGGACTCTCGTCTGAATGACCTCCCACGCCGTGCACCCTCTGGTTCACTTTCAATCTCACGTGAAAATCTTTTGCCTTTTATTAAAGATTTCCGTGCAAGTGGACACATATGAGTATCTGCAATTTTTGGAATCCCCTCGGAAGAGCGGGAAATCTCTGAAATTTAGTGGAAATGTTAACATCGGTCAAAAAACGACCAAAATGGCCAAAAACACATTGGTCAAAATAGTCAAAAAATGAAAAATCTTTCTTATCGCCTGTTGTTAGCTCAAACAGTGGTTCTAAATAAATAGTTCACAATTTTAATTTTTTTTAAATTTTTTTTTGACTATTTTGACCAATGTGTTTTTGGCCATTTTGGTTTTTTTTTACCGAATTTCAGTACAAAAATTGAAGTTTCTCAATGATAACAGTAGATTTCTCAGGTTTGCAAGCGCTTAAAATAAAGGAAATTTTACAACAAATTCAATAAAGAAGGTAACTAAACTCGCCTTTGAACACGGAAAACAGGGCGAGCAAAAATGTGAATTTTTGCTGATTTTTTTTTCGAAAATTTAAAGGGTTGATATTATTTTGTTCATGAAACTACAAAAGAATAAATTTGTCAGTACACTATTGGAAATCGTTCGACGCCTCCCGGAAGTCCGTAGGGTCACTGGGAGCGGAGATAGCCATTTACTGAACTTGCAATTTTAAAAATTTAAAAATTTTCGAAAAACCGACAAAAAAAAGCGTTTCTTGCTTATTTTGAGTCCAGACCCATCTCATATTAAAATATCAGTGAATTCCGAGACATCCACTTTTTTCTGTGGCCACGGGGTCTCGGCTCAGTTCGATACTCTCAAAAAAGCTCTCTTAACATTTTCAGTTCCACAAGTAATTTCTCTCGATTTTCATCTACCAGTATATTCCTTATAATTTCCACTTCATAATGTTTCAGTTCCTTATCCCTTCCGGTTACTTCGCCAAAGCAGATATTATCGCCAATGGAGTTCCCGATCTATACCAGGCCCAAGACACCTTCACAATTTCTGATGACTTCGGCACTCATATAACCATCACAAACAAGAATGGAACAATTCACTCAAACATCGCTTGGCCTTCCGATTTCAACATTGACTTCAAAACGTCTAAAAACACTGAAATGACACTTCAGATGTCAATTACGGTGAATAAAGGTATTTGTTTCATTTGATTATATAAATTTGTATTATAGTTTTAAACAACGATATTGTGTCAAGTGTTGAAGGGGGACTTGATAAACCGTCAAACGTGCTCTATCTAGATGAGTGGAAAGAGGGGACTTCGATTGTTGTTTCTAGTCAGAGTAATAGGGTGAGTTGCCCTATTTCTCTATTTCTCTATCTCTATCTATCTCTCTCGCTCTCTCTCTCTCTCTCTCTCTCTCTCTCTCTCTAAGACTCATTATCTTTTCAGACTGAACTATTCACTGCCACGGCTTATGGGGACAGTGACGAGTATAACAACATCTTTGTTTACAACAATGGACTACTAGTCGGAACGTGAGTTAATACGAGAGAGAGAGAAAGAGAGCAAGAGAGAGAGAGAGAAAGAGAGAGAGAGAGAGAGAGAGAGAGAGAGAGAGAGATAGAAAGAGAAAGAGAGAGAGAGCGAGTGAGTGAGAGAGATAGAGAAAGAGAGAGAGAGAGAGAGAGAGAGAGAGAGAGAGATAGAAAGAGAAAGAGAGAGAGAGCGAGTGAGTGAGAGAGATAGAGAAAGAGAGAGAGAGAGAGAGAGAGAGAGAGAGAGAAAGAGAGAGAAATGGAAAAAGGGACAGAAAACAAGCAATTTTCAAATTAGTAAGTTTAAAAAACTGCCGGAAGGTGTCGAATTTCAGTATTCGCGGTTTGCGTGTTTTATTTGCATTCGCATGACTACTTGACATGGAGCGGCAAATGCAAACAAAAAGACGAACGTTTTTTTAAATTCTTAAAATACGCTATCAAAAACAAAAACATATTTTTATAATACAATCAAACTAACAAATCGAAGTGCTCAGCCAATCTCCATCTGCAATCAAATCGGCTTCTTTTAATAAGCAAATGCTGAAACATTGAGCGAAAATAAATGTTTAATATTTTTTTTTAGATTTAACCTAAAAGTTTTAAATTTATATTAACTGATTGAAAAATATAAAACATAGAGTTTTCACCCCTTGCCCTTTGCATGACTTTCAGTTGCAACAAAAAAATGTTTTTTAAAAGACAAAAAATAAAAGAATTTTCTAAAGAATAAACACAACAATGGTGCATATTCGGGGGGTACATTTTTACTTTTTTACGTTTAACCCAAAACATACTTGGCACAATTTACGATGCAAAAGAAAAACTGAGGTCATTTTAAAAATACAACGAGAATTTTTAGCTAACAACAAGATTTTGATTTTTATACAAATTGGTGCAATTCACATTTTAGAAAGAAACATTTAACAAATCCAGTTTTTATACAAATTACATTAAAATCATTTTTCTTCACTCATTTAAAGAGAGAGAGAGAGAGAGAATGAGTAATGTTTTCAGGATGCGTCCGGCTGTTGCGGGTGGTCCTGTCGATTGCAATGGGCAGATTCTTCTTTACATGGCTAAGCAGACTTCTATCAAAGGAGCTATTCTTGCTGTGGATAATGCAAGTGGGGTCTCACACAATCACATGCGCACACTCCAACACACACACACACACACACACACACACACACACACTTTCAGACGTTGAATCGATGAGTTCCTTCACTGCAATGTACGTTCCCCTTGCCGCTTCTGATGAATCAGCAATGATAACCCTGAATGGAGGCTGGGACTATGACCCAATTGGAGTGACAGTCATAGGTAATCGCGACGGAAGTACTCCAATTGATGTCAGGAGCTTTCACACGGTAAAAATGCGTAAAAATCGATAAAAATCCCTATTTCAGCAATTTGGATCAGGAATTACTTATGTTCAAGGTGGACCAAGTGGTGATTTTGCGAGTAGAGGGACTCCCCTGACAAATAAAGACCTCCCAGTGCATTTATCAGGGAATATCAATACTTTCTACAACATGGAGGGACAGGCTAATTTGAAAATCACCATTTCGTAGTTTGTGGATATTTTTTTTAAATAAATTTGTTTTCTAATTTATAAGATTTAATAGCGAAATACACCCTGCCTCATTTGATCTTTATTTCGGCTTTATTTTTATACTTTAACTGTGAAATAAATGGATTCAAAAGTCGAATATTCTTGCATTTAGTGGTAAAATAGGCGTTTTTAAAAGAGAAAAAGTCAAAAATTAGCTTTCCCCGTCATTTTAAGTTGTTGTTAATTGTTAAATTTAAAATCTTGTATTAAATATAAATAAAAATGCTTTTTCGAATTCGAAATTCGCGAATTTAACTAATGTTATATTTTCAATGGTTTAAACCAACGTAAGTTCCAGATGACAGTCAGGTCGCGATTTACGCGTAATTTGCACACTGACGTTGGTTTTTAATCCAGGCCCAAAATTCGTCATTTCCTCTCTCCTTTTCGCTAATTTCGGCGTAAATTTGATAATTTTCATGTAATAAATAGTGAATTTAAATGAAAATCAACCTATTTTAAGTAAAATCATGGAAAATCGCGTTAAAATAGGAGTTTTTCGAAGGAAACTGACAAAAAACGAGTCTTGCATCATTTTCAGCTGATCACTGAATTGATTCATTTGAATGAATAACACGTAAAACGTGTTTTTAAACTGTTTTTTTGATTTTAAGGTGAAATGGTTGTGCTTTGTCTCGTTTTCTCGGTTTAAATCGTATTTTTTCATTTATTTGTATTTTCAGTGGTATAACCAAGTTGCACTGAATTAATCGACTTTTCGCCAAGGATTCGCGAAAAGAGCGAGAAGAAGAAATTACATAAAGTGAGTGGTTTTTGTGAATTTTTCATAAATTGTCGGTGGAGAAAGTGCCTTTCTGCCTAAAAATTGGAAATCTACTGTTTCGCCGTGCTAAATTTTAATTTAATTATTCAGGAAGATGCCCCTCGGAGGATGCCACAGAAATGGCGACGACAGGAGTGGGAGTAGCAGAGGAGGCAGCGAGAATGGAGGGAACAGCGGCAGGGACGGCGGAGGGAGCAGCCTGAGCAACTTTCACCCGGGGAACGGCGCATATTCCCCATCGAACAGTGAGTTAACTCAAAAATCTATAATTCCAGGACAATCGATCGACTATTTTGTGGAGGTACCTGTAATTCAACTTTGGCAACTTTTGAGCCACCTGTTGCGTCATATTGCAAGAAAATGGTGTAAAATGGTCCCCGCACGATCGTTTGCAAGTCAAGTTTCTCCAATTTTTCAAATTTTGTAAATAAAATTGTGTTGGGACCTTTATTTTACGGCCCTGACGCAAAATGCGCTATGACAAGCGACTGCAATGTGATTATTGGACTGTTAGGCTTTAAACGCCCTAATTACGTTCTTAATTGATCTGTCAACAGTGTAAAAAAATCAATCATTGATTTTGATCGTAATTTTAGTCTGGGAAACAAAAAAGTAAATAATTCCAATCAAATTTATTTAAAAATAAATAAATTAAATCCGGCCCGGTCCCGCCACGAAATCCTCTTGTCCTTTAAATTCATTTGAATAAAAAGTTGAATTAAATTAAAATTTACAAATTAAATATAAAATATTCTATGAAAATTAAAGTTAAAATAAAACCAAATAAATTAAAAAATTAAAAATTAAAATGGAATTAAATTATTTTTTTACAGGGAGCATCTCTTCTGGGAGGTACGGCCCTTCGACGCGATCGGTTTTCGACAGCCTGGCCACCGGAGGTATTGTTTCCTATTTTTCTCTTTAATATTCCAATTTTAGAGTCTCATAGGTGGACGAGTACAATCAGCTCGCGAGGATCTGTCGCGGCCGGTGGGGAGAGGGCCCCTACGAATTCCTGGAACGACCCCAACTTCCAGCCCAGATTTGGTGAGTTTTTATGGGAATTTCATAAGTTCTTCAATTAAAAGTTCATTTTTAAATTAAAATAAATTCAGTTAAAAGTTTTTATGAAAATCAACGTTTTCAGAGCCTGTAGCTACGCCTATTCGTCAGTTCGGGCGCCAGGAGAGGACTCCGATTGAGCCGAGTTCCCGTACTCCCACTGGTATTTTTTTCATTTTTATCCTCCTAATATTCTAATTCAGTTTCGAGGTACACCAGCTTCGGGCGCCAGATGCGCGACGGTCATCTCGAGGCGGGGAAGGCGATTGGAGCGGAGAGCGGAGGACAGGGCACCCAGAGTGCCCCCCGCACCCGTACCACTGCGGCGAATGGTACGGTTTTCTTCTCAACCACAGTTGTACAACTAGTAATCCATAAAATCGATTGAAAATCCACTAAAATCGATATTTCGCCGCTGGAATACGATAATTCCAGTCAGATGAATCTTGCGAAATTGGAACAAATTAATCTTTTTTGTAGAATTTGGCGAAAAAAATTAAATTAAAAATTCGTATTAAAAAGCATTTTATGCGCATTTTTAGTTGTTGTATTCTTACAAAAAAAAATTTGAATTATTTGTTATAAAAATCTGAATTGAGGAAATTAAAAAAAAAATATAATTTACCTAAATATTTTTGAAAATTATGTTTAGACTATTTTTTTGTTTTATTCGAAAATTATTATTATACTATTTTAATCAGGTTTTATTGAAAAATTGCCCGATTTTCGCTGATTTAAAAATCGTGCCAGTTAACTGACTGCAAAATTCGGATTTATTGAGGTTCGAAACTAATATTTTGTGTAGGAAGCTCCTAAAACGGTATTTAAATCCTTTTTCAAGAATTTTAAAACTTTGTTTTTGAATCCAAATTTTAAAATGAAATCCACGTAATTTTCAGGGCCCCCACAGGGCCGTTTCGGATTCGGAAGAGCCAGCGTCCCCTTCGGAGGCTTCGAGCCCACGCCCTATTCTTCTCCTAACGGTACTTTTCCTCTTGCTTTCTTACATATAAAATTCTTTCTCTTCAGGATCGAGGCCCCACACCCCGTACGGCCGTCCCGTGGCTCCCCATAAGTCAGGTAAACGGGAAATTTGAATTAAAGACTTAAATTGTAATTTAGATCAGCAAATCAGGGCGGAGAAGGCTGTGGCGGCCGTGATCAACGACGATGGAGGGAGATATTCTACGGACGAGGAGGAGGAGAAGAAGACCTCTCGCAGTGGAGGAGGGAGCAGCCAAAATGAGGTATTTCGCTTTTTTCTTGGCCTATTTCCAAATGGCGCGATAGTTTTTTTTATAAAATGATGCTAAAATCGATTTATTTAAAAAAATCTGTTTACATTATTAAAGTTTAAAATTTTTAGAACCCTCCCTCCGCGCGCCACAACTACTTCTCTGAGAGGCAGGAGGACTACCTCTCTGCCCGCCCTTCCCTGGCCCAGATCGATTTACTTTCCGAGGTTATCCTAATTTTTTCTAGAAGGGTATATTCTAATTTCCAGTCTCCGAATACTTCGACCGAAATGACGCCCCAGGAGGAACCGGAAATTCGCCAGGAGGAGATGGAGCAGGTGAGATTTCCAAGCAGCCCAAATTCTGAAATTGCGGGTCAGCCGGGTGGCTGGAATTTCGAATTTTGGAGCTTCTAGATGATCAAAAATCGATAATAAACTGGCCGAGATACCCCGAAATCATCATTATCTCCCCTGTTTCAGATGGGCGCCAAGATCATCCGCGAGATCTTCGCCGACCAGAAGTTGCGCGAGATGCTGAAGAAGGATTTCGGATATCTCCACGACGACATGAAGAAGTACCTCGACCACAGCGCCTGATCTCTTTTGACCTACAGTTCCCCCATTTCTGATCACCCTTTGACAGTTCCCCATTTTGATCTTTTGGTCCACAGACCTTGTAAATTTCCCAGATTTTTAGAGTTGTTACCGTTTCATTTTCTCAAATTGTTTACATTTGTGCAGTTTTGTCCTGTGGTGGCCTCAGGCCCCGTTGAACCCAATTTTGACCAATGCGTTGTGGCTTCCTCGTTACAGAGTTGTTGATAAACGGTCATGGGTTTGTGTTTTAGAGAGAGAGAGAGGATAGAAATAGAGAGAGAGAGGGAGAGAGTTATATTCCTAGAAAAGCCAATTCCTTGTGCCAAATTGGTTCATCTCTTTGTGACAGACAGCTGTCACCATCCTACTTGACGCTCTCCAAAGGTCTGAGAATCAATACGCTTCGCGAGATAATCTCCAATTTGCCACCCGCGCTTCTTCCGCCCAAAAAACCACCTTTCCGCCGGTTTTTATGACATTCCTGGGAAAACACCAAAAAACAGAGCTACCGTAAGCAGAAAAATGAAGATATAATTTTTTGTGGGATAGAACCTACGAAACAAGGAGGGATTGTTATGTTGAGAATTATTTCTAATTTATTGACAGATCGAAACATTCAACTTATAAAACTTTTTATATACTTTTTCAAAACTTAACTTAAAAATAAAATATATTTTAAACGCAGATTAGAGTTGAATTCAGTTTTTTTTAATTTTCAAAATTAAAAAAAACCATTCAAAAAATGTTTTTTTTTATAAAAAAAGTTAAATAACCAAATTGTAAGTCTTTCATTGTGAATTAATTTTACTTTTCCAGTTCTTGAACGTTTCGCAAAGATAATCCTTTGAATAAATTAATAAAAAAATAAATTTTCAAACTTAAAAAGCTTTAAAACATTGAAATCAGAACGGATTTTTTGTGTGCATAATTTCACTATTTTATTTGGTCGATAAATTTTTTAAATGGTGGTTTTTGAAGTTGTTTTGGGCCATTTTACCATTTTTAAACTATTTATCGTCATGATAAAAACCCCAAATTTTATATTTTCCCTTTTAATTTTTATAAATGAAATTAAGGAGTTTAAAAACAAGGTCACGATAAAACATGACATTTAAAAAAGTTTAAATTTAATTTAAAAAAATGTTCTCAAAAAAAACTTTAACTTAATCTTATACCATTGACCAGAACAATTGACTGAAGGTTAAATATAGATTCCTTTATATGAAACACCTAAAACTTTAGGCCAAGTTTCAATTTAAAAAATTTCTACTAAAATATAAAACTATTTTTTAAAACTTTTAATTGTTTATAACTAAACGTTTGCTTCAACATTTTCATTCTTACAAAAAACGTTTTTCTTTTTGCTTTAGTTTTTTAACTCTGAAAAGTCACAATTGACTCTTTCTTGCCAGTCTAGCCAATTACCGGACTCCACGAAAGAGCCAAATTTCCGTTTCCGATGAAGTATTAGTTTTATATTATGTAAAAATTATGTTATACACTTTCATGTTCTTATAATTATTTTATAAATAAATTAAAACAATCTAAATTAAAAAAATTTTTATATAACCAACACAAAGTGGAAAACATATTTAAATAAATGACGTTAAAGTTTTTTTTTGTAATTCAAAGAGAGTTTTGATGACAAAATTGTATGTTTAAATTATTGTTACTTATGTTACCGAAGAGTTACCACAATTAAAAGAAAGTTTCGGTTAAAAACAAGACATGAAACTTTAAAATCATTTTCAATTTTAGATACAATTTTCTGTTTAATGTATTATTATTTTGATCACAACTTAAAAATATCTGTATATTTAACTTTTTTTAATAATTTTAAATTGTTTTTTTGAAATAAAATTAAATAAAATTAAAATAAAATTCACCACTGAATTGTTCACCAAGTCTAGCCAATTACCGGCCTCTGCAGTTTTCCCGCTTCCCGTCTCGCGCGACCACGAAAGAGCCAAATTTCCGTTTCCGGTGTGTGCGATCGATGAGTGCGATTTACCTCAAAGAGTGAGGGTCTTTTGTCTCTGCGCATCTCATTATTCATGTGTCTGCAGGGGACTGCGGAAAGAAGGACGCGTTCACACGCAGCTCCGCCACCCGAAACGCCCTGTTTACGACCACTTTCTTGTTTTGTGCAATTTATGACCGGTTGATGCTCAGTTTTTGGGCAAGCTTGGACAAAAACAAGATGCTTTACATGATACATGCATTGGTTATGTCCTGCTGCTAAAAATCACCCGAAAAGCGTTTTTTAAACATTTTTAAAAAAAGTTTTTGAACTTGTAGTCGTTTATAAAATGACCAGAAATTAAAAAACTACGTTTGTGACATATCACTCCACTGTTTCCATGCTCATTTTTTAAAATTCAGCTTAAGAAATTTGAAACAGTATGAAACGGCACATCACGTTTCTTTAAATTCAAAAAAAAAAATGAAAAAAAATGAATAATTGAAAAATCGTTAAAAATCGAAACGATCGTTTTGAATAAGTGAAAAAATTTAAAACTATTTTTTGTTTTAATTGTTTATTGCCTTTTTTTATTATACGGCAAAATGTAAACATTTTTACTTTTTAAAATTTTTAGGAAACATTGAAAATTATTGTATTTCAGTTTTTATGAAAGTTTAATAGGGCAAAAAGTTTAGCTTAATGTCAATGTTTTAATCATTATTCTTTCATAGTTCTACTATTTCCCGACGATCACCCCACATTTACAAAGGGAGGCTTAAATTATTTGAAAAAGTTGAAAAAAAGTTAAAAAAACAATTAAATTCGTTTAAAAACGGTTTTCACAGCAAATGGAATATTTAAGCAATTCGATTTCTAAGTGTTTCCTTTTTCTATAACATTTATTTTTTAATCTCTGATATTTGTTAGAAAAACAATCTCTCGAATTTATACAAACCTTGGAGTTGGAATCTTGGAATCATTTATGGTAGACTTAAAACAGCTGATTAATTCTAAAAATATATAGAAAAAATTAATGAAAATAGAAAAAATTTTGAACATCGAAAAATAAATGCAAGCGGATTTTAGTGTACAAAATACAATAGAAAGGACTGTGATCGAACAAAGAAAAAATTTCAAATTTTAATAAATATGAAACATTTGAAAAAAGTTTGAAAAGCAATTAATTTTTGAAACAAGAATTAATTAGATAATTTTTTCTTAGATGTTGAAAAAAAAGAAATTTTTTTGATGTTTCCTTTGTTTCTTTCTATTCTTTGTCAATTTTAGACATTGGGGCTATTGTCGCATCATTTCACTGTTAATCGAGTAAATCATTGCTACAGTAACATTGAGTTGTACATTTTAGTGTTTTATTTTATTTTAAAACCTTTTTTATTTTAAAAACTAAGTTTTCACAAATATAAAATCATGAAAATTGCCATATGACTCCACTGTTTCAATGCGGAAACTTAAAACTTTATTAGTTTAAATTGTGAATTTTTGCCATATCACTCCACTATTTCAATGTGGGTACTTAAGATTTTTATAGTTTTTAAACTCGGGTAAATAGAACACCCGAATCAGCAGATGGAGTTTTGGCGGCGCTGAAACAGTGGAATAATGTGGAAAAAGTGTAAATTTGCTGAAACTATGCTTAATCATTGACTTTCAAAGTCTGCCCCATAATAAACAACTCGCGGCAGGGTCAATCGCTGCGGGACCAATTACCCGGAGAGCCGCCAATTTCGCATATCCCCCCTTTTTTTGCCGTTCTGAGAACCGGGGAATCAATGAGGGCACTCGCAGATAATGTGCTCAATTTGCGCCCTCTAGCGCCTTTCATGTACTCTCCTTACTCATTAGACACCTATTAGCCAGACGGCTGGCAGAAGAGCCGCTCCTGCCAGCCGGCGACCCCGCCCCCTCTCGGATATGAACGATGGCCGACTGGCTGGAAGAAAAATCGCCTGCCCACTTTGGCGCCCATTTCCACGTTCCTGCTCCCCAGGGACTATACTTTGCATTGCTTTTGGGGGAATTGGTAGGACGGGCTGGCCCGGAACACAGAGTTTTGTAATTTAACTTCATAGCCATTTAATTTTTTTTAAAATTACAAGCTAAAATGTTACAACTCATATTAACAAAACCTATTTTCATTTCCAATATCAATGAAGAAATAATTTTCACAGTTAACGTTTTTAACTTTTTTTTAATGAAATTTAAAATTTAAAATGTTCCTCAATTTTTAAATGTTGCTTTTATTTTTTTCTCGGAATTTTTGTTATTGTCTTTGTATCATAAAAACTATATATTTAAAATATGCGATTTTTATTTTTTTTTAAATTTGAAACAATTTTTAAAAAGCGGGTTTTATTCCATGAAAGTTTTTTTTACTTTGGTTCAATTTAAATTTTTTAAAGGTTTAAAAAAACTGAAATAGAAACTTTAAAAAAATATACTTTGAACTTGCAAGTCTAAATATATTTTTTGTATTTCGTGTTTTTAAAAAAAATTTTAAATGCCATTTAAAAAAATTTTCAGTTTAACTTAATTTTATATGGATTTACTTTTTTGCAGTTTAAAAAAAATCCAGTGAATATCTTTTTCAATTTAATGTTTCTCCTTTGCCTTATAAAATTGATCAAAAACCAGTTTTAATTCCGCTTTCAATTTAAATTTGAATCATCGTTCTTATAACAACGTTTAAAAAATAATTAAAAATTGAAGTGACACAAATACGTAGCTTTATTCGCAAACTATTAATTGGATTAAAAAAATCAAACATGAAGAATAATTGATGCCTTTGATTATATAGATATATTATTTCGTGCTGAAACATGGAACACAAAAAATTCTGAATTCGTAAAACTGTTGTAAGATATATCAAAATAATAAAAATAAAAATAAGCCTTTAGAATGAAAATGCAATTTTAAATTGGTAAAAAACCACCGCGAAAAAAATTTGAAAGCAAAACGCAGCTTTTCTTAAAATGCCAAATAAATGTTTCATCTCATCTTTAAAAATCCGAAAATTTTCTTGTTTAAAAAAATATTTCGCCTCTTTCAAACTAATTGAAATGTTAAATTCAAAATTTAAAATTTTTCTCAATTAACATAAACTGTAATTTTTAAATGTTGCTTTTATGTTTTTTCTATCGGATTTTTTTGTTATTGTCTTTGCATTTGTCATAAAAACTCTCTATTAAACTCTATATTTAAAATATAAGATTAAGAACAAATCAAACGTGCTGATGAATAATTTATGCCTTGATTATATAGGTATATTATTTCGTGCTGAAACATGGAACACAAAAAATTCTGAATTCGTAAAAATGTTGTAAGATCTATCAAAATAATAAAAATATAAAAAAGCTTTTAGAACGGAAATGCAATTTTAAAATGGTAAAAAATTGCATAATTGCATACAAGTTGATGTTTCAACCTCGCATTATTCGAACTCGATTAATTTACTTACACTGCGGGCCATAATTATACGGCCACCTTTCTCTGTTTAATTTTAGTCATTGCAAAATTTTCTAAAATAGTACGGCATCATCCATAGGATTTAGCAGGCATTTACGAAGAGATTCCTTTTTTAAGATCGGAATTTCATTGACAAACGACTCCGTCACGTCCGTTCCCGCGAGGGCCCTTGTTTCAGCATACGAAGGTAAATTTTTCTTGGTGCCAAAACAGACACCATTCGAGAGAGCGTAAAAAGTTACCCCAGAATCTGTTCTTGTTTAATTTTACAAAAAATTCTGTTTTGAGCACTGTGCAACAGAAAACATAAATTTTGGCCATCAAACGGGAAATTTTCATTATTCTTCATTTGAATATCCAAGGTTTCATCCCAAGAATTGCTATTTCAAATCGTTCTGCTCGCTACAAATTTTTTTTGTAAAATTAAACAAGAACAGATTCTGGGGTAACTTTTTACGCTCTCTCGAATGGTGTCTGTTTTGGCACCAAGAAAAATTTACCTTCGTATGCTGAAACAAGGGCCCTCGCGGGAACGGACGTGACGGAGTCGTTTGTCAATGAAATTCCGATCTTAAAAAAGGAATCTCTTCGTAAATGCCTGCTAAATCCTATGGATGATGCCGTACTATTTTAGAAAATTTTGCAATGACTAAAATTAAACAGAGAAAGGTGGCCGTATAATTATGGCCCGCAGTGTATAGTAAAGCGTACGGTTAATTTTATATTATTCGATTTGCCAGGTAACTCCACCGTTTTATAGGAACCGTCAAAGACCTCTTTTAGACTTGTGTTTCCTATGTTGCTAATTACTGTATGCGGCGGGATTCCCTTTCCGCGGCTGCCAAAACTATACGGGTGTGAAACGCGCGGCGCTACCATGTCAGACAACCAGAGTTTTCTGCGTCTTTTCAGGCGGGAACATTGAAAATTCAAAAGTGACGACCACAAGTCGATAAACGATTGATTGGATAGTCGCGTAAACACCGTGCAAGTAGTTAGTAAAGATGGCGGTTATTCACAGATGCCGGTCGCCTGGAATGGCCAAAAATGGCATTTCAAATGCAGATTTTTCCAAAATGACGCATTTTTAAATGTTTAAAAACACCAAACTGTTATATATTTTCTAAAAAAAAAACTTTTAAAGCTCTTTAACTTGAGATAAAGTCAAAAAAGGTCCCAGTATCTGATGCTTCTTTAAAATACCATTTTTAGAAGACAAGAATTAGAAGAAGTGCTGATTGTTTCAAGTGTGATTCATTACCCTCCCTGGCAGGTGGCAGTCTTTTTCGCGGTCGGACATGTGTCGGCGGTCTGGAAGCATTACAATTCCTGCCAACGCCATCATCACACTTTCGGCCGCCGATCCTCTTACACAACCGAAATCTAAAAAATCCTCCTGTTTCATGCAATTTGGAAACTCTCCAATTCGACCCGAAAAGGGATTTGCCGTGTTCTTTTTGATGTATTTAAAGTAGCTTTGACGTCGAAAAACATTAACAAAGAGAGAAATCGATTAACAAACCGACGAGAAAATTTTCATTATTTTTTGTGTGAAAGTAAATATCTTTCTCTGATATTTCAAGATTGAAACAATCTATCGAATTTCTAATTTATAAATGTAAAACCATTTTAAATAAATTAAGCAAAAATACAGCACGCAAAAAATGGGTCCGATTAAAATACAGTAATTAATAAACGCTTAGTGTGCCGTATCATTTCACTGTTTCACTGTTTTCATTGTTTTACTTTTGAAACATTTCTTTTCCACCTTAAAAAAATTCATTTTCCTATATTATTCTCATTAAACATAATTTATTTCTATAGGACACAGAAATGCGTTAAAAACAAAAAATTTTTTTTGTAAAACTAGACTACTTCTCTGTTTCACAACTGTGCAACATAAAAACTTTTTTATCGGTTCTAGTGCGACCACAGCGTGAACTTGAATGTGAGTATTTTTAATTTCACAATACTTACTTTCTAATTTTTAGCTTTTATTATTATTATTATTATTATTATAAAGATCATCAAATTAAATTGAATGATTTAGAATTTGGAATTAAAATGAAACTTAAAATGCGATGTGTTTTAATTCATCCCTGATTTACTTAAAAAAACGCTTTTATCATATAATTCCACTGTTGAAATTTCGTATTTATCCTTTGTATAGTTTACAATAAACCAATTCCACACGCCAACGATATCAAATTGAAAATGTCGCTTTTTCAAAAAAAAAATTTTTGTAAAATAAAATCTCTTCTCTGTTTCAGTCTTTTGCAAAATGTAAACTTTTTTAAAGCAACTAGTTCCGTCTTGTCACTATTCAAATGTGAGTATTTTTAATTTCACAATACGTACTTTCTCATTTTTTAAAGCTTTTTTTTATTAAGCCATAAAAAGAAATTGAATTGTAAACAATTTGGAATTACACGGGGGCTAAAAATTAAAATAATTTTCAATGGTTAAATTTATTTCATATTTTATGTAGTTCTTAAATAGAAAAGTCATTCCCACTTTTAATTAATCCAGTTTTACCACTTCATTCCACTGTTTCGCTTTTTTGAAATATTTTTAATATTAAAATATGTTCACTTCTCTGTTTCACAGAGAAATATACAATTTTTTAAAAATGATCTTGTTCGGAACGGTTCTGAAAGGCGACTTATCTAACTATTTTCAGCCGTTTAAAAAAATTTATTAAGTAATAAAAAGGATATAGAAATTGGAATTTTGAGTCTTTTAGACTCAATTCAATTTCGATGTGTAATTTTTGTTCATATTTACTATATTTATTTATTTCACGGTTGAAACAATTTTTTTGAGATTAATTCTATGATTTCCTATTTTTAAACATTTTTAAACCGCAGCGGATATAAAAGCCATTATATAGAAAAGTTATGACCAATTTTAAATAATACAATTTACCTCATAATTCCACTGTTTCATTTTCATTTTTGAAATTTAATTTTTTTTGCAAAAATGTACTTCTCTGTTTCACAAATGTGGAATATGCAATCTTTTTTGAAGGATCTAGTCCTAGCAAACCCCACACCTGAATTTGATTATTTTCGTTTCACAATTTTTACTTACTCATATTCAGCTCTTTTAGTCACGAAAAATGCGAATGATCTAATATATGGGATTAAAAGGGGCTAAAATTGAAATTCGAAGTTCATCAGTTCTCTGATTTACTTTATTTAAACAAAAATGCCTTTTTATTTTTAGGCAAAATTTGCGCTTGTACCACATCAGTCCACTGTTTCAATTTTGTATTTATCAGTTTTACTTTATACAAGTGACCAATTCGATACGCCAACAAAATCATCCAAAATTGAAATGCCGCTTTTTTGTAACATTAGTTTTTATGGTAAAATAAAATCACTTCTCTGTTTCACAATTGTGCAATATGGAAACTTTTTTGAAGAATTTGGTTTGTCCATGCCTTGTATATGAATTTTAACATTTTTCGTTTCACAACCCTTACTTACTCATTTTTCAGGTTCTTCCCTGGGACGCGGCGGCCAGTTCTCCCCTGAATCACTCTATTTGCTCAGCGTTCCTTATTCAATTGGGCGTCGCGATTGATATCCAACAATACAGGCCGTGGCGCCCTTCCGCTCTGATTCTTCGGCGCGGCTGCGTCTTCAATTTTCCAAATCCGTTTCGAAAAATCCAGAAAAAGTTGTTTAAAACATTTTTTCAATATAAAGACGCAGAACAACCTCAAATTGGAGTCAAATATTTTGTTGCATTCGGTCATGATAAAACATATAGTTGACGTTTCCGACAAAAACATTAATATTCACACTTTTGCTTTATTCCACTGTTTCATGGATTTTCTAAACATTTCAACAGTAATGAATTTTATACGCATTTAGTGTCTCATTTTCCCAAATTTATAATTATGTTTTTTTAGCTTAGAAAATTGCTAGTGTAATTAATGGAACATCAGAATAAATTTGCCCTAACTTAACAATTATATATTTTTTTGAAATTTAAATTTGAATTGTAATTCAAATAAATAGTATTAAATTTATTTGAATTTGAATGGAAAATTAAATAAATTCCTTGTGTGTGTGAATTTTTTAAAATTTTTCAAATAGAAATTGAAACATTGCGGACCCCAAATTATTGTTAAAAAAAAGAGTGAAACAAAATAGAAAACCTAAAACAAAAAAGTAAAACATTTGCCTTAAGATACCATTTGCATCCATTTTAATACGAACTTAAAATGAGAATGAAAATAAAACTAACCAAATTTTATAAATTTTGTAACTATAAGCAATGTATTTGGATGTTTCAGCACTTTCTTTTAGCTAGGGGAAAGGATAAGCTATTTTTTTACTATATGCGTTTCCAACATTATTCCAATATTTCAATAAACTCAGTCTATTCGTTTCTTGGTTTTTAAGAGTTTAATGATAAACTAACTACGACTTAAAATAGAGTTGTTTCTTTTTCTGTTGTTTTTTAATAGTAAAATCACAAAAAAGAAAATTCCATAATTAAAAGTTGAATTGCACAACAAAATTTGTTTTCTTAAAATTATTGTTGTCATTTACAATTTTATAACTTATCTAGGCAATTAATTTGTTCGTTAATGTTTTTTTCAAATTTGATTTTTGGTAGGATTTATAAACTTTTATATCACTTTCTAAAAGTTGCCAGTCTCTTTGTGTTAAAAAGGCTTTTATTTTGATTGCAACCTTATTATAAAACAATAAATTTAAAAAAATCTCATGTTTAAATATTTGTAAAAACGTTATTATAAACAAATAAATTTAAAATGTTCTTTTTTCGAAGGGTGCCTTTTTGTTTAATTTAATTTAATTTAAATGAAGATACATACACAACAATATCAATTGGAGCGACTTAGGTAAGGGGTGGACCATGCAAAGAATCTTTTAAGTTTAAAAAGTTTAAAAATTCATGAAAATGATGTCACGGGGACCACCCGGTGTCCAAACACAAGTATACCTTACATTTGCCTCATTGTAATTATTGATCGCAGGGCGAGTGAAAGCGTAAACAAAGCTCTCTTCGAGTTCCGCCGGGCTATTTTTGCAGTTATGCCGTTTGCGGCTGCATACCTACGGGTCCCATTCTATTTTCATGACTTTTTAAACGTGCTTGGCGAACCAAGCTTGCCATATTTTCCTTTTGGTAATTGTATAAATATCATTTCTACAATAAATAATGTAATTACAACTTTAAAAAAAACTTTAAAATGTTAAAAACCGTAAATTTTGAACTTTTAAAATCAATTTTTGCCCTCCAATTTCAATAATATTACTTTAAAACATTGAATATGTGTAGTTTTTCCTCATAGGTTGTGTTTATAAATGATTTTTTTTTAGAAATGTTTTTAATGTTACAAAAAAATTTGAATTTTGTAAAGCAAACTAAAATGTGCCAATTGTAAACCACAAAATGTTTAAAAAATATACCACTCTTCTCCCTTTATTTTTTTTGTGAAATTTTTTTTACGGTTATATATTTGACCACGATTAATTTTTTCCGTGATTTTATTTTTCTTGAAAATTCAATTTTGGTTTGTTTTCTCAAATGTTTCAACTTAAACTCAATACAATGAATGAACAACTTTTTTGATATCTCTGTCTTTGACGCTTCAAAAACTATCAAAATCTGTTTATAAATACTTTTTAAAGCTAAATTGTAACAATATTAACTAAATATTGATCCATTAAACAGTTGAGTGATGCGACAAAAGCTAAATTGTAAATTTGGAGGTTACGCTCTTACCAAAAATTGTCATATTCATTTATATTTTGAACATGTAGTGTTTTTTGTAAAATAAAAATGTACCTTTTAATTTGTGACTTCTGCTTTTGGTCTACTTTAGTTCTTTCGAATGATTCATGGTTTTCCGTGTCGTGGATCGGAATAATCGCACTGGCCGCGTTCGAATATAAATATTGACACATCTTGTCCACCAGCACAGAGCTATCTCGCCTTATCATCCGCCGACCAGGCACTATCGAATTTCCACGTCTTTCTTTTTCTCAGAATTTTGATTTTAAACTCTTTTAAAGCCGCTTTTTAATTAATTGAATTGAAACATTTACTTGCAACACAAATTACTTGTACAATCTTTTGAACCATATTTAATGAGAGAGAAAAAAGAATAAAATCAGTGAACTAATTAAAATTGTTTTTTTTGTGAATTGTTATTTAAGTTTTTCATTATCTAGTTTTACTTTCATTTAAAACAAATGTTTTTTTTAAAATTTGTCCCATGTATAGCAAAGAAATTTAAAAAAAAACTAAAAAAAATTTTTTTTTGGACTTTAACTTAAATTTACATAAATGTTGCAGAAATTGCATATAACCCAAATTCGATTTCATCACGGTTAGAGCAGTGCACCCCGCTTGCGAAATTATATATTTTTTAAATGAATGAAGAAAAAAGATTTTAATGTAATTTGTATAAAAAACTTGATTTGTTAAATGTTTCTTTCTAAAATGTGAATTGCACCTACTGTAATCAAAATCTTGTTGTTAGCTAAAAATTGATCGTTTTATTTTAAAAAGTGACCTCAGTTTTCCTTTTACATCGTAATTTGTGCCAAATATGTTTTGGGTTATACATGAAAAGGTCAAAGTGTTACCCACCGAATAGGTACAATTGTTGTGTTTATTCAGAAAATTCTTCTATTTTTTGTATTTTTGCTTTTTAAAAGAGTAGAAACAATTTTTATTGTATCTTACATTCATGGATCCGAGCAAGGATGAAAAATTATGTCTTCTTTCTTCAAAGCAGTTAATTTAAATATAAAACAGCGGTTTTTAAACCTTTTCTTAAAAAAAAAAACAAAAAAAAACAAAGATTTATGTTCGCCAAATGTTTCAGAATTCGCGTACTAAAAGAAGCCGATTCGATTGCAGATGTAAATTGGCTGAACTCTCTCCAATTTGATAGTTTGATTGTTTTATAAAAATTAAGTGTTTTTGTTTTTGATAGCGTATTTTAAGTATTTTACAAAAAAAAACACACGCTCGTCTTTTTGTTTGCATTTTCCGCTCCATGTCAAGTAGCCGTGCGAATGCAAATAAAACACGCAAACCGCGAATACTGAAATTCGACACCTTCCGGCAGTTTTTAAAACTTACTAATTTGAAAATTAGTTGTTTTGTCTCCCTTTCTCTCCCTTTTTCCATTTCTCTCTCTCTCTCCCTCTCTCTCTCTCTCTCTCTCTCTCTCTCTCTCCCTCTCTCTCTCCCTCTCCCTCTCCCTCTCTCTTTCTCTCTCCCTCTCCCTCTCTCTCTCTCTCTCTCTCTCTCTCTCCCCCCCTCTCTCTCTCTATCTCTCTCCCTCTCTCTCTCTCTCTCTCTCTCTCTCTCTCTCTCCCAGCTGACCTGTCGTGTCCCCTCGTCCCCACAGGTGCCAGCTGTGCGGTGCCTGTGCCCGCCATGCATCAAACTGTCCGTATCAGTTGTTTGTCGGCGTTGTAGCCGCGTCTCAGCCGGAAAGCCACTCTTGAGAATATTTCATGCGATCCGCCGCGTCGCCGGCGTCCCGCCTCAATGACACGTAACCTCGAGAGCATTCCGGAACAATGTCTCACATGGCCCTAAATATTAATAATTGTTTTAAAAAAAGTTATTTTTGTTTGTTATTTTTGTCAAAAAGCCTAAGCCATTCTGTGATTTTTCAAATTTGAACTTCAACTCAAAGTTTCAAAACTTCTTTACAAAATATAGATTTTTTCATTTATTAGTGAACTCATGTTCTCAAAATATATTTTTTAATAAAAAAAGTTGTGTATTCCATCTTTTGCATTGATAATCATTTTTTAACTGATAATCATTTTTTTAAACTGATAATCATTTTTTTCATTTTAAAAAAAAATCATTTGTCATCAATGTCAAGTAAATTTCTTTTTAAATTTTATTTTACCTCAAAGTTTCTTATTTTTCTTGAAAATTTACAACGAAAAAAGTTTTTGCAAACTTATTGAAAACGTTTGTGAAACAATAATTATATATTTATACTTAATAACATAAAAAAGATATTTTTAAAATTGTTATACAGGTGCAAGTTTCAACCTTGTCTTGTGAAACAAAAAATTTCAATTTCAGTTTCTTCTGGTAATCCTTTAAAAGGTCTTTTTTTGTTGATTTACCCTCAATGACACGTAAGCTCGAAAGCATTCCGGAACAATGTGTCACACCACTCTGATCAATTTCAAGCTACCGTAGTGACTTTTTTCTTTGAAACATCATCTCTATGTTTCAAAGTGTATAAAACTTTGGGTTTTTTTCGTTTGTCATTAACGAGCCATGCTTTTTCTTAATAAAATACAATTTTTTCGCTCTATTCTTCTCTCAATTTTTTCAATGCATGGTCCTAAATATTATCCATTATTTTTGTAAATTTTTTTGTCAAAAATCCTACCATTCTGTGACTTTTAAAACTTCACATGAAAGTTTCAAAATTATTTATAAAACAAACGTTTGTGAAACCTTTATTTTATATTTATAGTTTTTTTTATTTTAAAATTAAAAAAAGAAAGATTTAAAAAATGTAAATGTTTCAACCTCGTCTTATCGTTTCTTCAAAAGATTTTAATTTCAGTTTCTTTTTGTGGTGATCCTGTGGTAATCCTTTATAAAGACTTTTTGTTGTTTAACCATGAAAAACAAAATTTTACACAATTTACAAAATTGTTTTTTTTGAGATCTGTTATGTTCTGTTATTTCTTTAACCTTTTGTCACCTGAACATGAAGGGTTACCAAAGTTCTCCATTCATAATTGTGCAAAGTATAAAATTACTGATGTTTTCCTTTCATGGCACCAAATTTATGGTTTGTATCATTTTTATTTCAACTCTTAGTTTCAAAATTTGTATATAAACATTTGTTAGTTTCCAATTTTAGTAATATGTATACTAATTCATTATCAAAAATCATGTTCTAAAGCTGTTTCCCACTTCAAAAAAATGTTTTTTTTAAATGTTTTAAAAAAAATTGAGATTGTAATGTGGCGGTTTGTCTCTTTAAAGTCAATTTGTTGAAACCTTTGTAAAACAATTATTATATGGTTTTACTTTTTTTATAAATACTTTTTGCCAACAAAAAGATGATATTTTTTTGAAAATTGTTTCACAGCCGAAAGTTTCAACTCTGTCTTATAAAACTTCGAAACATTTATATATTGGTTGATTGTTGTTCGTTGCCTCTGAAAATGTTCTTTTAAGATATTTTTTATTGTTTTGCCAACGAAAACAAAATTTTACAAACTTTATACAATTAGAATTTGGTTCTCAAAAATATAAGAATTAACATATACTATGATTTAAATGTTCATTCACAATTCAAAATATTTCTTTTGATCATTTGAAGTTTTTGTGTTGAAAGTTTTCTCTTTCGCTTGATTATCCTCTCCCATTCAATGAAAACTATTTTATTTTGTGTTTTACCTTCGAAAAAATCATTTCTTCATAGTATTTGTTAATTAAAATTTTTTACATTTTTGAAAAATATTTAAGAATTTACTTCAATGTTTCGATTATTTATTAAAGTTTCATTGAAATTGTTTACGGCAGTCGTCTTTCGGTGTTACGTTTATCCAAAATTAGTTAAAAATCTTTGGGAATTTTTTAACAAAACTTTTGTTTCATTTAAAAACACATTTTTTGCGTTTAAATGCCCTTCCACCTGATATAAACTTCAAGTTCCACTTTTCTTATAAAACTTAAATGTTTTCAATTTTAGTTAATTTTAGCACCTTCCATTGATCAAAAACGACTTATTTGTAATTTACCTTTTTAAAATAAATTGTTACATTTAAATTTACATTTGATTTTCAAAAAAAAAATCTAAGATTTAATTTGTACTCACTTGACTGTTTTTGTTAGTCTATTTATTCGTAATCCACATTAAGTTAGTATGAATAAATATGTTTTTATCCCAATTTTTTTATAAAGCCCTTTTCCAATATAGCTTTTTACATTTTTTTTAAAACTATAGATTCAATTTTTATTTCCAATTTAAGTTTTTCTCGCCTGCATGTCGTCTAAATGGACGACCAGACGCCCGACGAGTCGGCGCTACTCGCCCACCACTACCAACTCGGCGAGCTCATTGAAAAGTAATTTATCTACTAAAATGTAACCAACTCGAAAATTCACATTTTTTCATTCTTTTATGCGGAATGTAGTTCTGATTAGCAGTGCTTAAAATAGTTAAAATACTTGGGTATTAGTTGAAACTGTCGAGTAAACTCGAAATATACAAGTTTACCAAACCCGCTAAATACCTTGAAAAGCAGTTTTCAGGCGTTTTTCAGTTGGTTAATTTTTCATATGTGTTTAAAATTTTCGAATTGTAAAATTCAAAAATAAAAACAAACAAGTTTATCAGTGATATAAATCTTTTAGAAAAATTAGTCAAAATTGAGTCATAAAATCCTGCACGAAATCATGCATGAATTGCCTTATATTTTTCGTTTTTAAGGGGAAGGACCTCGTAAAATTGATTTTTTAAAGTCTCTTAACAATTATTTCATTGAGTAGACATCGTTTCCACGATTCCGAAACATACCCCTTTTATGCGATTTGGACTGCAAAAGGGGCACATTCACACGGCAGTTTTACGCGTTTGCCGCACGTTTACACGGCTAGAGTGGGCGAGAGAGTGTGGAAAATGGGGAGACGCAGAGTTGGCGGCAATTCAAATGACAATTTCCCAAACATTCAAGCGCTCCTAAATCGGTTCATTTTAATGCAAAATGGGTTAAAGTGGTATTTTTCGGGCTCCTGGGAATGAGATCTAGGCTTTTATCGCAAAACCAGAAAAATTATTTTTACACGGTCCTTCCCCTTTAAATGGTGGCCTAATATGGCTGCTTGGTGAAAAAAGAAAAGTGAAAAATTAATAAGTGGAATGATGTGACAAATGCACCAACAATAAGTAGATGGGCTTGGCTTTTTCGGCTAATTTGACTAATTTTTTTTGAAAAATAAGGTGGGAGAATGAAATTTTTCAAAACAGTGGAGTGACATGGTAACAAATTTTTTTAGGGGTCCATTGTCAGTGATCCACCGCGCCACACATCGATCCACCCACGTCCAGTACAGTATAAAAACAATCGATCTTCAGAGATATGAGGCAAATACGGGTCTTGGACGGCAAGGTGATTTTTACACTCGCACACACACTCTCACACACTCACACATACACACACACACACGTATCATATCTTTAATTTTCAGAAGTTGATGCAGAATTGGAGATGTGCGCCTCCTTGAAACACCAATTCATCTGCGAGTTGAAAGATGTCATCGCAGGAGACAAGTGAGTAAATTCACAAAAAATTTACAAATTGAAAAAGTTACATTTACAAAAAGAAAATCGAACTTTTATATTTGAACTTCAAATATACAAACACGACCATTAGAAGTTGCATGGGGTAACCTCAATGGCAAACAATTATAATAGTTAATTTGTTTTTAAGGTGCCGATTTAAAAGATTCCAGTTTCACAAATTCATAACGAAACTTGTATTTTAAGCTTTGTTTTATTTAAACTCATAGTGATCAAGTAAGTTTTTACAACAATTAAAAAACATGGAATTAAAGTTTAAAAAATGAAAGAAAGTTTTTTTGAATATAAATCATTCCTTTGGAAGTTTCATGAATAGGGCAAGACGAAGTATTCATTTAAAATTTAATATAGCCTCGAACAGTATTTCAATAAGATTAAGATTTATTAAATTGTTGGCTTCTTTAAATTTCAACTAAATTATAGTGTAAATTTGCAGATCCGTTCATCTCGTTTTTGAATATCTCAATGGGGATGATATTTGCTTCGAGATTGTGAAAAGAGCTGGTAATGGATTTGTGTTTTCTGAAGCTGTCATTAGGTAACTTTCACACTTTCACGTGAACACACACACACACACACACACACACACACACATTCTCACTTTCAGCCACTACATGCGACAGCTTCTGCAAGCCTTGGAGTACGTTCATTCGATGGAAATAGTTCACAGAGACATCCGGCCTCACAATATAAACCTTGCCAGGTATTCTTATTTTTGCCTTCTTTTTCATTTTGAATAGTTTCAAACAGTGAAGCAAACCTTTAAAAAGTTTAACTTAAATTTAAATTTAATAAAAATGTAAATTTTAATGTTTCAGTGACGACAATTCAGCGCCATTGAAGTTGTGTGGATTTGGAGTAGCCGCAAAGTTACCATCAGCGACGGCTACGTATAAAGGAGGTAATTACCTTTTTAATTATTTTTTTAAAAATAATTTTGAAACAACATTTAATGTTTACATCCAAAAAAATTGAAGCTTAAAGGGGAAGGACCGCGTAAAAATAATTTTTCTGTTTGTGTGATAAAAGCCTAGATCTCATTCCCAGGATTCTGAAATTAACCTCTTTTACCCATTTTGGATCAAAATGAACCGATTTAGGAGTGCTTGAAATTTGGGGAAATTGTCGTTTGAATTGCCGCCAACTCTGCGTCTCCCCATTTCCCACACTCTCTCGCCCACTCTAGCCGTGTTTCCGTCCGGCAAACGCGTAAAACGGCCGTGTAAACGCGCCCCTTTTGCAGCCCAAATCATATAAAAGGGGTATGTTTCGGAATCGTGGAAACGATATCTATTCAATAAAATAATTGTTAAGAGACTTTGAAAAATCAATTTTACGAGGTCCTTCCCCTTTAAATATAAATACTTGTGTACTTCAGTCATATGCTAAAAAAGGTGCGAAAAGACGATTTTCAGGATAAAATTTTAAAAAAACATAGCTAGATGATTTTCGCAAGCAATACCTTTTCTTTTAAGTATGGAAACAGTGGAGTGATATGACAAAACGGGCATCCAGTTATATATCTTTTTTGTTGAAATAAAGTTAATTGAAAGATAACTACAATTAGTTTTCACCAGTTTCACAGTGATTTCTGTCAAAACACTTCAATATTTCAATGAATATATTTATAGTTTGACGTTGATATATGCGACGTAATGGGACCCAATTCATAAATGAAACAATGGAGTGATGGGACAAACGTTTATTAACGTTCTACTTTGTAGAAAATGTTGAACTGAATTTTGCGTAGAATTCAGAAAAGTATAAACACTGAAATGTTGCAACATTTACCGGAGTTATCAAATTTCTGATTGTAATTTTATTCAAAAGCTTTTTTTGAAAATTTAACACAAGACGTTTTTTTGTTGACTGTCAACTCTGGTCAAGTGCTGGCAATTTACTTCGACTCTCTTTAAAGTGACATTGAAACATTGTAAAACTAAAATTATAAAAAAAATTAAAATTCTGCCTTAAATTGAATAAAAATTTTTATTTGTTATATTTTAATTTTTAGGTCGAGTTGGTGTAGCTCAATTCATGGCTCCTGAAGTTGTTTCAGCTGAAGAATATGGAACAAAAGTGGGTTTTAATTAAATTTTTCAGTTTTTTTAAATTTTAGGCAGATATGTGGTCAGCTGGAGTAGTTCTCTATTTACTTCTTTCTGGGAAATTACCATTCACTGGGAGCACAGAAGAAATTTATGACAGCATCAGGAGAGGAGACTATGCTGTGAGTTTTGAATAAAACGAATTTGCCACATTACTCCAACGGTTAAATCCTGAATTGCCTGCGTTGGCTGAATATCAAATTGTCAACGTTAAACTAGAAAAGTGTCCCTTCCGCATTGAAACATTGGAGGAAAACACAGGTTGTAAAATTTGTAAAATTTACACTTAATTCTCATTCAAGTAAGATTATTTTAATAATAAAAAAGTGATACTAGATCTACTACATTGTGCTTTTAAAACTGAATATAAAAGCTTTTTTCTATATACTATTCAATATTTACTCATTTGGCCTTTCCACGAAGAAATTGTCTGTTCAATTTTTTTATATTTATTTTGCAAATGACTGAAACATGGAAATACGTATATTTTATCAAAAAAATATTATTGGTCATAAAACATTTATGTTAAAAGTTAATTTCCTTATTAAATTATTTTCACATTCCTGCAACTTTTTCGCAAAAAAGTAACGCTGTAAACTTAGTGCACGCCGTGGGTAAAAATGGAAAATAAATTAAAGGATTTTGACAACTACTGTTTTAAAACTAAATATAAATTTTTTTTCTGTAGTTAATTTACTAATTTTTCCTTTTTTTCCTTTCAAAGACAAATTTTCTAGCAATAATTTATTTTGCGCAAAATGGAGATTTTTCTTTTTCAACTTTTTCATAATTTACCCGAATGTTTAGACAAATCGTGATAAAAATGTTTTTAACAATGAGCGGAAGTAATTAAGGGTATTTAAAAATGATTCGGGTATTTGAAAAAAAAAATTTAAAAAATTTTTTTGGAAATTTGAAGGGATACATATTCATTTTTTTCTAGCAAAATTCACCAAACTGGGGACTAATTTCCGGATCGGCGAAGGATTTGTTGAGAAGGCTGCTGAGTGTGGATGCGGAACAACGGTTCTCTGCGACGGAGGTATGGCATTTTATTAGCAATTGAGCACGTTTACTTCAGGCATTGGCTCACGAATGGATTCGGGACAGGGAACATTTTGCTCCAAGGAGGCATATGCAGGAAGCGGTGGAGAACATTAGGAAGTACAATCAGAGCAGGAAATTGAAGGTTAGAGAGAGAGAGAGAGAGAGAGAGAGAGAGAGAGAGAGAGAAGGAAAAAAAGGAGAGATAGAGAGAGACAGAACAAGACTGGGCAAACATTAATACAACCAGAATATACCCGACTTTATAATTCTCATTTGAAAAATTGAGGTAAAATAATACTCTATCTTTCATTTTTTTAAAATAAAAAAGTGAAGGAAAATTAGATATTTTAAATATTAAAATAATTTTAGTCTTCAATTTTGGCGGCAGTTTCAACGGACAAATGGAATCACCTGAATTCATCACCGTCGACTTATCTCAATGGAGATGCTCCAGGTTGCCTATTTTTCAATATATATTTTTTATCTTTTTAATTAATTTAAAATAAAAAGAATGTAACAAAAACAATTTCAGGAGGAGATTCCTGTCATCCTGACGGATGCACAAAAGCTGCAAACAAACCAATGCCAGATGACCTTGTTGGGGCTCATAAGGTTTGTTTTAATTGGAAAAAAGCTAAAAATTTTAAAGTTTTCTTTTGCACCTAAAAAGTTATTACTTGTTAGTTAAAACATTATAGAAAATATTCACTCCTGAAGGAAGGCAGTAAATTGTTTTCGTGTTCCAAGCATTTGCCTTCAAGTTGAAACTGACATGTGATGAAAAATCACAAAATATTTTTTTGTTTAATTTTTTTTAATATTTAAAAAAGTGATAAAAAATTGATTTTCTCTTTTTAAACCGCGATTACAAGAAAAGTGCTTATATCTGGGTACTAAACATTTCAATCCTAGGTGAAACCGGCGAGTTATGAAATTTCACAAAATAATTTTTAAATATCATTCCTTTTTAATGTTTTTGAAGTGTTGAAAAAATAAGAAAAAGTGAGAAAATAATAACGACCTTTAATCTAAGTATGCATAAGGGTTAACATTAGGTAAATAAAAAAAGTTATTTTTGGCTATTTTCATTCAAAAGATGCTTACGTTTGATTCTGACGTCCCAATTTGGCAATGTCTTAATCTTGCTCGATCACTCCAAGGTTTCAATTTTCAACCATTTTATCTTTACAAGCAAATCATAAAAAGTAATTTCGCGAAAAGTACAATCCGAAAACGAGAGTTGTTAACTGAAAAAAAAACTAAAAAGAAAAAAATGTTTCAGTTTATAAAATGTTTCCTTGTTTTTTTTTAAATCTGAAAGCAAACTTTTTGTAACACAAAAGAGGATTTGACAATAAGAAGAATTAATAGAGCGAGACGAGTATTGATATCTGTTCAGTAAACATTTTCATCCTAGGTGAAACCGGCAAGTGATAAAAATTTCCAATATTTTTTCTTCTTTTTACTGTAGTGGTCACTTTTTAACCTAGAAATGGTTTAAGGCTAGTTTTCGTAATTTCCGTGCGGATTTACTTTTGCTTGATGTTAAAATCTTGCCAGATCACTCCACTTACCGAACTGTAGGACGATTTTTTGGCGCTGTTTTAGTCTAACCAGAAATTCGTGAAGAGTGAAATGCGAAAACCAGAGTTGTTTCTTTTTTTCTTTTTTTTTTGTTTCGAAAATCAGAGTATGAAAAATTAATCTTTGAAAAAATCCAAACACCCCCAGGTGTGAGCAATGTTCCGATGTTTTTGTTGGAACGCGCAGCTGACGGTAATTTATCCAGGACGTGGCAGAAGGTGTGATAAAAGTTTTGATAAGACGACAAACAATTGACTTGTTTTTGGTTGGTTGAGGTGTGACAAACACGTGGTTACAAGTACCCGTAAATACAAATTTTGAAATTGAATTTTTTGAACATAATTTAAAACTTTTGTATTTATTTTTTAAAACTTCATATTAAAACACAAGCCAATCATCGTGACTTTGAAGCATTGAATTGACCTAAAATTTAATAGATGGGGTTTTTATTTCAATAATTCATTTATAAAAATTTAATTTTAAAAAAATTAAATGACGCATAAAAATTTATTTGAAATTCGCAAGACGAAGATCCATGTTTTGACCCTAAGCGAGCCCTAATGCTCACAAATGTCCTTTAACTAAGGAAAATAAAAACCACGGTAATTTAGATGAAACAACGAAGTTATTTTAAATTTTTTAAAAAAAGCTTATAAAAACGGTTATGTTATGAAAAAATTTAAAAAAATAATCCCCGAGAGTTACGATGATTTTATTGGGAAATCGCTAAACATCTTAGTGAGCTAAGTTTTTTTAAGAAGTCATTTTCTTATTTATTAAATCTGAAAATTCAATTTATAATTAGTTTTTACACTCTAAAAAGTTTTTTTCACTTGTATCTAGTAGGCCCGAATCGATGTAGCAATGGTCCGAAATTGCGGGAAGTGGTCAACATTTTCAAGCACCCGGCCCTGCTCAAACAATGTCCCAACTACACCTCCCGCTTTTTCTGCGACTATCGCGATATCAATTTCTCTCTCTCTCTCTCTCTCTCTCTCTCTTTCTCTCACTATCTTTGTCTCTCTATATCGCTCTCTCTCTTCCTTTCTCTCCCAACTATCCAAAAATATTAAAAATTAAAAACTAACAATGAACCTTAGCAATTTTATTTTTGCTTTCTTTTGAAGCAGAAAAAATTAACTTAAAAAAAATTAAATTTTTCGATTTTTCGATTTTTGCCAAATGTTGCAAGACATTTTTATCAGTTTTAGTGCGTTTCATGTCTGATGCTCCAACGGACTGCTCAAAAATCAGAAAACTAAAAGTTATAGGTCTCTGTTTCTCTATTTGTCTCTCTCGCTTCTTCTCTCTCTCTCTCTCTTTTCTCACTTTGTATCATAGTTTTCTCATTTTCTCTTTTTCTTTAAATTAGAATTCACCCAAAATTTCAAAGGAGTAGATGTTCTGTGCTTCGAAGAAACAATGCCCGCCTAGCCCGCCACCGCCACCTTCGGTAATTTAACAAAATTGATTTTTTTAAACAAAATCACAGTTACCAAAAACCTTGAATTTGATTTTTAAAATAATTTTGAACAAAAGAAGAAAACCATTTTTTATACAATTTTCGAAAACAGTTCTATGTTTCACTACCATCTTATTTAAAAGCAAAGCGGTCGTGAGACAATAATTTTGCCGTCGTTAAAATTAATAAATGTATGTTTTCGATGAACATTTTTAGAACACATTAAATTTCCTTTTAACTATATTTTTATGTTTGGAAATCATTTAAGATTTTTCAAAAACCGTGGTAAAAGATCAGATAAAAAGTAAAATAGGATTTAGTAAATTTATTGCAGATTCTATCTTCACTCGACTCCATTACTGCTCTTTGCGATCCAGTTTCTTCGAAACCTGCTCCTGTCAATGACCCTGGATTTGTGCAGCTCCTGAATGTAAGTTAAATTAATTTTTATTAGCTCAGGTTTTTCTTAAAAATGAATTTCTCAAAGTAATCAGATTACATAAAATCCGCTCTCGAAAGCTGGAATTACTGACTGGCAAAAATAGAGTCTTAGGTTATTTTCAAAGTGAAACATACACCTAACGAAGGCAATTTTTAAATATTAAATTAAATTTTTATTTTTGCTGAAAAATATTAAAATAAAACAAAACTGAAACTACAAAAATAAATTTTTGCAAAATTATAATTTTGTCACATGTTGCAGAACTTCTTTATGCGTTTTGCACGAATCAGTTTTTTTAATTCCCCCAGTGTATTGGCTATTGGTTTTATCAAAAATTTATATAAATTAAATAAAAACATACATTGAAAATTAATTATATCGAAAATCAAATATTCTTTTACTGTATGATTTATTAAAAAATTCGATAAGGAATATATTAATGCGTAAAAGGGCCCAAATTGAATGGTTTTTTTTCAAATTGAAAATATTAAATATTCACAAAACATTTGATTTTTAACATTTAATTACTTTTAATATATTATGGTGGGCCTTTATTACTGTTTTTTTGTAAACTTTAACTCCTCTGCTACTATAATTTTTTTCAGTTACAACAAAAGTTTGATTTTTAAATTCAAAAAAATTGTCTTAACAAACTTTGTGAAATTCGGTACGATACTTACTTTTAGACAAGTTCTGCATATGACTTCTTCTTATGATGAGCCATTAAAGTTTTGCTGAATGGTTAAATAAAAATATTAACAATGAAAATTAATTTTTGGAAATTCTATTTTCGCCGAATGTTTTAAGATGTTTTCATTACATTTTGTGCGTTTCATTTATGATGAGTGAGTTGCTGCTTAAAAATGAGAAAAATGAAAAAAATAATAAAGTAAAAAAATAATAAAGTTTTAGGTGTCTGTCTCTGTCTTCGTCTATTTCTCCGTCTAAAAACTTAGCAAATTAGCGTTGATTACTTTTTTTGAATGACTCTAATGTGTTTTTTTATTAAAAATTATGACACTAATTTAAAACATTTAGATTTTTAAGTATAATCCCATTTGAATGTTTCACCAGGTTTTGATAAGAACTTTAATTTCATGGAACAAGGTTTTGACTTCCTCACAAGAATTGAAATTTAAAAGAAATTGAAATTGTTCGTTTTTGCCACATCACTTCACTGTTTTAGTCTTGTGCTTAACATATCAACAGTTGTTTTTCTAACGGCTGATTACTTAATTAAACAAAATCTCGGGTAAACGAAGAGTTGATTTATTGAAACATTTCAGTTATGTGTAACCTTGTTTTTTTAAAGATTTTTTTCTATTTTCGTTATTTTTTTTATATTGTCGCTCCACGTGACCTCCTTGGTCCCTCTCCGATCCCTCCCTATTTGAATCTTTGCCCTCCTCCGCCTCTAACTCAATCCCCAGTCCCTAATTAGCATACGGGATGGAGTGTTGCGCAGTGAGCGTCGCGAGAGAGACGCACACTCACATGCATCAAATGAAATCAGACGGCCACAAGTGCCGGCTGATTGGCGGACGAAGCAAGCCGCGCAGGCGGTGTAATTACCGCTTTCTCTTGCCAGGAAATCCCATTTGTGACGCAGGAAAATAGAGACGGAGACACTAAAAATGGAGAGGAAGGCGGTTAGAGCAAGGAAAAACGGCAAAATAGGTAGTCTAAGGGCCACTTAGCAAGTAAACGTGCTCCATTCAACCACCGATTACGCAGAACAAGCACATCTCTAAATTGCCATTTAAAAATTAAATTTTTACATTTTTGTAAAAACATTTACTCTTTTTTAAATATTTGCTTTTTTGAATGTTTCAGCAAAACAATAATCAAAAAAGTGGAAATGTGAAGTACTAATCCCAACGGCAGCTTTGCTAGGAAAAAAATTGAAATTGTGGAATCATATGAAAAAGAAAGTTGTGTTTGGAATCGAAATTACAAATTACTACTATGTTTCAATAAATCAGTTTTTAAACCTTTTGTTTACTTGAACTTTCGTTGAAGTAACAAACTGTTGACATGTTAAGCACGGACTAAAACCATGGAGTGATGTTGCAAAACGCACAATTTCAAAAATTCGAATGTTTTTTATTTCGATTCTTAGGGTCAAAACCATTGTTACAACAAAAAAATCTAAGTTGTTACCCCAAACAGATGAAACATTCAAATGCTATAACACATAGTTACAAATCTAAATGTTTTAAATTAGTGTAATATTTTTGGGAAAATAATTTAGAGTCATTAAAAAAAGTATTCAACACTAAATTGAGATTTTAACGAAATATTAAAACCGTGGTGTTATGTCACAGAACGGTACAATTTTTCCAATCTTTCCAAGCCTATGAACTACTCAATTAAAAATTCGAAACAAATTTATTAAAAATTCGAAACAAATTTATTAACAAAAAACCTGCTCAATATTTTATGACTATTCGAATGTTTATGAGTAAGAATAAAAGAAAGTTGGAGAATGAACCTGCAATAATTTTGAAATCGGTTGTTTTTCCAAAATATTCCTGTTTTATTATTTTCCGGGAACTCTGTATTGAAATCGGTAGTTTTGATGCATTACTCAAATGTTTTGACTCGGGAATTTAAAATATCAACAGTTCCGCTCGGAACGCAATTTCAGTTTTTTTAACTTTTGAAATTTTTGAATGTAAATGCTGAAACTAAATATTGACATTAAAAATTGAAAAAAGTTTTTTAAACTTTAAAATTTTTTCCCTAAAACTTCTCTTGTTTAAGTGGTCGGAAAATCCCCATAAAGTGAATTTTGGCGTATGAGTGTTTTTTACTGATTTTTAAAACCTTTTTTTAAAATTAGTAGTTTTAAAAATACGTACAAATGTAAAATTTGATACTTTTGGTTTCCAACATTTTTTGAAACATTCAGTTTCCCATAATTTTAATTTCGGAAAATCTCAATTAAATTGTTTCTAGAAAGATCGAATTCTCCAATTTTCATGTGTATGAGACCTCTCTTGAAATTTAAGGACCTTAGCACTAAGGCCTTACTTTATAATTTGAATTTTTTTAAACATTTCCAAATTCTTTTTTATGAAACAAAAAATTTAATTGGGTTTCAAGTTATTTATGATGTGTCAGAAGAGTTTTACAAAATTTGGTAGCCCATTTAATTCAATAATATTAAACGCTGAAAACAAAAGCTGTTTTTCACATTTTTAAAACCTGAAAACTACATTTTCTTTCGAAACATTTCCAACCGCTTTCCTATTCTCTCTCTTAGTGAAAAGTGCGGGGAATCCCCTTAAAGTGAATTTTATTAGCTGCAAGTCCCCCCGGGGGCGTGGCCGAGGATCGATCCGCGGCTAGTAGTCGCCGCAATGGCGCTCCAGCCACAGGTCGCGAGGGTCACCGTTCCCCAGGAGGTTATTTCTATTTTATTCTATTTATACATTTATTTACTTAATTTACATTTAAATATTATAAAAAATCCGGAAATTTTTGAGGGAAAACTACTCGTTTCGATGTTTTACAGCGCTGTTGTTGCGCCTGCTGTTGTGGCCAGGAGGCATCCTGCGTTGTGTAATGTCGATGTGGATTTAATTTAAAGTGCCGGCAAAAGAGGCACTCGATTTTGGGAAAAGTACGGAATTAAATGCAGATTCAGCAAAAAGTAGAAATTAGTTTTTTTAAAAAATTCAAAATGTTTCAACGATCAATTTAAGTAATCCTGTTTTGTTAAAAAAATTGCTGAAAATTTAATTTTTGTGACACGAAATGATGTGAAAATACTTTTGTTCAATTTTTTTAATTTTGAAAAAAAGTGATCAATCACGCTTTAATTTTGTTAAAAGGCCATCGCTATATTCAATAATCTTGTTTTTTTAAATTTATATACAACACTGACTTTAAAAAAGGATTTTTTTAAAACTTTGTGCTGCAAAATTTTAATAAATCATTTAATTTTTTTAAATGTTTCGCTTTAAACATAACAATGTTTTACAAAATAGATGATATTCAAGTTTGAATATTTTGTTTATGATGATTTAATTGTTACAAAACATTTCTTTTTAGATTTCCTAGCTGAATTTTTAAACTTTTTTTACATGATAATGAGAATATCAAGAAAGTCAAAAGTGCATTCTAATTATTATTTTTTTTAAATGTTCAAAACTATATATAAATTAACTGTTTTGTTATACATTTAAATGAGTCTAAACTTATAAACCACACTAAATTTTTGATGCATATTGTTTGTAACTATTGGTACAAAATAAACATAAAAATAGAATATATATTGTAAGTAAAAAAAAGCAATACAATTAATTTTTAATGTTTTTATTATTCACAAATACTTCTAAAATTAATAAAATCGCAGATAACTATGAAAAACCAATTCCCCATATTTTTTAGAAAATATTTTTGCATTATTTTTTATTGTTTCATAAAGGTTGTAATCTTTAAACCTTAAGGTGACCCGAAAGCATTAAATAAACGTTAACCCTTTAAATTAAATACTACATACGAAACAGTAATTCAATTTTTCAAAGACAAAATCAAATCCAAAAAAATCAGAGCCTGAAGAAATTTTTGCCCGATCTCCATTCTGAAATTTAAAAAGTAGAAAATGATTTTTTTGTACAAACTTGCAAAAAATGTGCGTTGGTGTTTGAAATTTATTGAACAACTCGTGTTCAAATATATTTTTTAAACATTTTTTGCAAAACACTTTTTGAATTCACGCCATTCATGTTTAAAGCTGAAAATATTTATATTTTCGTTTAAAAATGCGAAAAGAGAGAAAAAACTGTCAGCATTGTAAATTAATTCGAGTTTTTGCTATTTTTACTGTTTTATACAAAACAGAAAACAAAAATGTAAATGCCATTGTAAGTCTTGAAAAAAAATTTGTTCATTAAATTTTTCACAAATCGATGGACATTTGCTTCAAATTTCTCGAAAGTGAAACTTACGCTGTTTTGTATTTTCTCTTGACTTTTTTTTACACCCGTACCACATCGTCAGACAAACTATTCCAACGTTTCATTAAAATGTGATCGGATTGGTATTGATCAATTGTCCTATTTGTTCCTTACCATATTTGAAACCTTGTTGAAACATTCAACTAGTTTTCAAAAAAACAAATCATTATTTTAAAACTGAAAATGTGTTCAAATCACTTGAAAGAATTAAATTAAAATTTATAAGAAAACAACATTTAAAAAATCGTTATTAAACTATTGTGCTTTTTGTGGAACCATTGTCATGTTTATAAAATCTTCTTTGCCACATAAATCCGATGTTTTCCAAACAGTTGTTCCATTTTCTATTATATAAAGTTTTTGATGTTGACAAATTCCAAAACCAACATTTTTTCTTGCGATTTCACTGTTTCGTTGGGAACATTAAAGTTTTGAAAATTTTGGATAGCATTATGATTTCCCCCCATTATGAAATTTCAACTTTTAAAAGCTTAAATAGCAGAAACGAAATTTTGAAGCCAAAAGAAATTTTTTTATTTGTTCTTAAATTAAGTTTTCCTCTTAA
>JAJQXH010000086.1:2607500-2647500 GCA_022343465.1 Oscheius sp. G VE-2021 | reverse complement strand
GTTTTATTCAATTTTAACGTTTTGGTACATTTTGCCACATTATTCCACTGTTTCAATCTGTGCTTAGCATTTGTAGGACTGTTCGTGAAAAGTTCACATCATAAGTCTACCTCTTTGTTTTATGTTTTTGCGGTTTCCGGCCGAAAGCATTTTTTGAAATCAATTCCTCCCTCAAAAGCCACATTCTTCTCTTTCCGACTTTGATTGACGTCCGCACGTGTGTTCTTCCCCGCCGGTAAACAATAATGTGCTCCAAAACGCGGCCACCGCTTGACGGATCCATCCATCTCGTACCTCACGACAACTGTCCGAAGACGCGAGAGAAATCCTTACACAAAGGAACTTTTAGTATGAGTCTAGTGGTGCAAAATGTTGCCAATTGTGTTGTAACTTTCACGTTTTAGGAAACATTTGAAACAAAGAAGTTAACTAAAAAATTAAGATTCAGGAATAATCAAACGCATGCAGTTATAATACGAAATAAGTTGATCCAACTATTTTGAACTTGAGTCAAGGATCTTTTATTTCATTCAGAAATTTTTATTTCATTTTAAAAAAATTCGGGCCATATCTCGATTACTCTTGAAATAAAATGCTTTTAAAGAATTCCTCCTGAAACAATGATCTTTATGAAAAAAACTGTTTTAATTGTTTCTATTACATTTTTGTTTTGATACTCAAATAGAATCTTTTCAAAGTAAGTTTAAAACAGCGAAATAACTGGCTGGAATAAATTGATTAAATTATTAAATTAAAGGAAATTTTTTGAAACAATGAGCCAAGATTAAACAATTATTATTGTAATTTGAGTAAAAGCGGATTCCAGTTAGCAAAATTTTGTGAAAAATTACATTGAAAAAAAATAAAATTCAGTAATTTTCTGAATTTCCAAAGTTAACTAATTTGGCAGCCAACTGATATTAAAGCAAAACAAGGAAGGGTTTTTGTTGAAGCGCGCAAAAATAAAAAAGTTTAAAAAATTCAAATTACTTGAGTTTGAACACACACACACACTCCCTCAGATGGAATCAATATCAGTAATGAGATACAAAAAAATTACAGAAAGTGCGAAACACTGAGTTATTTTTCAGGTTAGTTTTTTTGTTGGAAAATGTAAATGAAACCAATTTTAAATTGGAAAAGTAGCTATTTTAAATGCGTTTGCCACATTCATTGACTGTTTCGATGTTCTAATTTGCATTTCATCTGATCAACCTTTTTTTACTTTCCTTTTTATCGTCGTTCTATTGATTTTGTAGAAACTTGATTTTTTTACATTTCGCATTAAAAACCGGCGGTCCCTTAAAAATAATTCCTGTTTGTTATTATTCATTTCATAACTTACACGAATGTTCCTGTTTTTGACAAGGAAGCATAGAAATGTCAGCCTGTCCATCACAAGTGTAATCGCAGCTCAGCGGCTTTTCTTTCTCCGTCTCGGCGATCAAATATCAGCTGGGGACCTGTATAACTATAGGTTTACAAAAACAAACAGGAAATACTTCCTTTATTTTTACCTTTTTCACATTTTACTTCCAGTTTGCCCTGCGTTTACAGTGTTTTTGAATATTACAGAGAAAACTTATGTGAGAGGAGAATAAAATGATTTGAAAAATTGGGTTCCTTTAATGTACCGTTGAAACATTTGATTTTCCTTAAAAAACGATTTTTATAAAAATCAATTTTTGAAGTTAAAACAATGTGTTTCCGCTTAAATTATCAAAAGCATTCTCACAATTTACTTAAAAACTGTCCTACATTTACGCCTATTTTTTTCAAATCCGCAAAGATGCAACTGTCAAGCGATCACTGTCTTTTAGAAATGTGGTCCATTCTTAAGTTTTTCTAAAACATTGACACACTTACAAAATCAAATGTTTCAAATTTTCTCTAAAAATGAAAAGCTGTATCAGTTTGTTAATTACATTTTTTAAATATTACTTGGTAATGTTAAAACAAATAAAAAATGTTTGATTTTTTCTATTTGGAAAAAAAATCCCTTAAAAACCCTATTTCACAAATTTTATATGTAGTGTGTAAATCACTCAGCCATAAAATTTAATATTTTACATGTACTATGTTAACGTAAAATGATTTTAAACAGTAAAAGTGGCATATAAAACAAGTTCTATTTAAAATAAAGAGTTTTTAAGTATAAAAATTGTATTTTTAACAATAAATGATATAAACAGTTAACTTCGTGAGCTATGATCAAAACACGTTGAAAAATGTGGCTTTTTATTACACTCATAAAACATTGAAATTTTTATTAGCACAAAAAATTACTTTTCTGTCAACTTTTTTTATATGCTTTGAAAATTCTTCAGGCAAAGTTTTGCGGATTTTTATGGGTTTAAGTAAAAAAATATATTATAAAAATGTAAAATTATTTTTACAAACTAATTCCGAATTTTTCAGTTGTATGACAAGATCTCTCAACTCAAGTGTGGTCCGGCGGTGACCGACCAGGAAGCCTCTTCCCTAAGGAGAGACGTAAGTTCACTTAAGTGCAAAGTTGGCAAAATCTTGGAAATTGAATTAACTGGGAGAGATTTGATTAAGGAAAGTGTTGCGAGTTCTTCGAATACCTACTGAGATTTTAGGGGAAAGTGCGATTTTAAAATTATAAAATGTTGGTCGACGTTATGTTTCATGTATAAAAGTTTCTAAAAGTATGAAACATTAGAGAAATGTGCAATTTTAGAATTTTACAATTTTCTGAAAGTGAATGTGAAAATTTTAAAAAAACCATTTAATTCAGAATTCATAAAAACAATTTTTTTAAATTTTGAAGTTGGTCAGTGCTTTGTTTCAGGTTGTTCAGATTAGGAAATTTTTTTATTCCCAATGTTTAACAACAAAAGCAACCCAAATAAAATTAACTTTTGAAAAGTAACACAAATGTTTTAGGTAGTATCGTGTATCGATTCTTTGTTGGGACCTTCGGCAGAAGCGATTGAACTGCGTCAACTTCTTCAGGCAAACGATATGACGGTTGGTTTTTAATCCACCCTGGAACCTCGAAAATTCTTATATGAAATATGTTTTTTAACATTTTAGACACATTTTGCAAAAAAAACAGTTTTAAGATCAAAATTAAATCACTCAGCCATAAAATTACAAAAAAGTATTGACACGAGGTGACTGTTTCACTCTATCCATAACCAATTTGTGAGTAAGCAAGAGACAATGCTAAGAGCTTCAAATCTTTAATGTTTTGAATATAATTAAAAAAAGCTACAAAAACAACTAATGTCGATTTTATGATTTTTAATTAACCTTTAAGAAAAAAAAGGTTGTTAGTTTTTCCACTTAACGTTTCAATTTAAGACATTTTTAAATTGATATTAAGAGCTTTTTGCTTTAAACAAATTGCTTCTAGTATATAATCTATTTAAAAATGAGTTCCGATGGGGATCGAACCCTCATTATGTTTTTGGCGCGAATAAATTAATATATGGAGGTGACTGAAATCAAAAACTTGCATTTTCAAAATCACTGATTACCTAATTTAAAAGGTACTTTACATTTAATTGTTATTTCCTAAAAAAATAGAAATCAAAGAAATAGAATTAGAAATAGAAAAAAAAATAGAATTAATTTTTAAGACTTTTCACACCTAGATCTCACTTGAATGATACAACTTAACCTTTAAATAATATTGAAACTATGCAATCCGTTAAGTAAACTGACAATGAGTTCATGGTTAGTTGGTGTTCATGGTTATAAACATGAATTTATTGTCGTCCAAGTTTTCTAGCTATTTGTAAATAATACCCTGACGGAGTATTACGTACATATCATTTTTGTACGCAGTTCCGCGCCTGGTGCCATTTGACAAGCACTAAAGCCTAAAATGGCCTGGAAAAATATGCTGAATGTAAGTGAAAATTTGTAAACGAACAATTAATGGCAAAAATGGAATTTCATTATTAAACTTTGAAAGTGTTATTTGAAACATACACTAAATTTGGCTCCACCTGGAGGGGGGCTCCGCAGGCCCAAACATTTTAGTTTAAGGTACGTATGGTATTACAGAGGTCCGCGGATAAAAGTTCCATTTTGAGGAGGGTCCGCGGGAAATTTTGGGGGTTGTAGGGGGTCCGCAGAACCCGCCCTGACCTCCCAATTTAGTGTATGATTTGAAAAATGCAATGTCGCTGAAAGTTTACAAATAATATTAAAAATTGGAATTTTGTAATTCGAACAACATTTATTTCTAAAAATACAAGTTTTTCCCGATTGATTTTTAATAGGAATTTAATATCTGATTTTTTTCCTTACTTCATTTTTGAAGTCAAGTTAAATTTTCGAAACATTTCAGTAGCCTCTTGTTAAATAGGTTTAAAATCGTTCACAATTTTGTTAAAGAATGTTCAAACATTTTACATAGACGTATTATTTTGAAATACACTACGTTTTTATTAACTGTTATTGAAACATTGAAATTACCGTTTCTAAAATCTAAAAATAAATAATACCTTAAAAATTTAATTGCCAATCGATTGTTTCAAATGATGAATAACCAAAGTTAAATGTAAAATGTTCCTAAATCCGCTCTTTTTCTCCAATTCCTAGCATTTGTCTATGGATGTCATGCGTCGGTTCCGCCGTTCATAGTTATGGCTCCCGAATGGGTCTTTCGAGTGGCGCTCGTCAAACGGCGCTCGGCCACGCTGTCAAGATTTATGGCCATCCGGAGACATACTAAGTTTTTTCGGGACTTTCCGGGGCGTCTGACTGGGGAATTCCGAGGGCAGCCGGGGGAACCTGGGAAAAACAAACGATGTCGCATAAAAAGAGCATTGATTTTGTCCAAAATACAGTTTTTTGAAATTTCATTTTGAAATCATTAACTATTCAGTAACGCTGAAACACTCATTTGATTCAATGTAATATTTAAACGATTCAGTCTGTGAAAAAAGATTAATTTTACTTTTCCAAAACGTACTTTTCCAGAAAATGCAATAACGTTTAAAAAAAACTATTTTTTGTAGTTTTCGTAGTACCTTTTTAAATTTAAAAAAAAACAATTTGAAGTTATGTATTTTTGTTATTTTATAACACCACGTTATCGCCCCATCATAACGCAAACATACTCATTTAACCAAATGTAACATTTTAACGAAACATACAAGTGACCAAATTCGAAAACTTAATTTTTCAAATGCGGATGTGAAAAATTACAAATTTAAAGTTTTATGAATAATTTTTCAAACCTAAAATTCCTTTTTTCAGTAGTTTAAGAAAGTGAATGTTTCAGTTCCAACATTAAGCTTTGTGCACGCGTGAGAATGTTGTTAATGACAGGGACGTGAGGAACAAAAGTTATGATGCAATTCTGTGCAAATGATAGGCAGTTAGTAAAATTTACAAATTAAGAAATTGAAAACTTTTAAAAAATTCAATTTTAGAAAAAAAACAATTTAGCTGTTTCAGAAAATGTTTCGTTTGCATTATTTTAATCATTCGTCTAACTTGATACCAATTCCTTTTCGAAACTTGAATTAAAAATTGTTAACAATAAATTAAAATATGAAAAAAATAGTTAAAATAATTTTTATTTTTACAATTTCAGTCCTGTCTCCAAGCGCATGATGTCATAGTGTCAGAGGTCTGTGAAACAGATGAACGGAGTACAACGCCGCCTGGACAACCGCCCGTTGCCAACAATGTAAGTCATTTAAACAACAATGAAACAATCATTAAAAATTAAAGAAGGTGCGTAATAAAAATAAAAAAAATATTTAGACCCAAGTCCCGTTCAACTATTTGAATGGCGGAGTTTTACCACTTGGAGCTCATAGGGCAGGAACATCTACTGAAGACTACCACCCGCAGACGTTCACAGGTGAAATTCAAATAAAAGTCTGTACAAAACAAACATCGATAGTTTAAAAAACTGGTACCACTTAAATATGTAAATTCGATAGCATTTTAGATTCTTCTATCGATCGATACCAGTATTGATTTGTTAAAGTTTAATTATATTCGCGGTGGGAACGAAAGCATGCAAAATTTAGGTTGATTAAAATCAACCTAAGAGCATTAAATAAGTTTTAAGTTTTTTGTAAAGTAAGTTTTGAATTTACAGTTTTTTGGCGCGCGATCACATCGACGCTCTATATCTTTTTCGCCTAGTCTTGAAATAAGCTACATATCAATCGATATTAAATTTGTTTTAAATGGACGCGTTTAATTCGCGGTGGGAACGAAAGCATGCAAAATTTAGGTTGATTAAAATCAACCTAAGAGCATCGATCGATACCAGTATTGATTTGTTAAAGTTTAATTATATAGCAATTATGGCGTGAAATCGTGACAAGACCCAATTTGAGATAATCGGTCATGGCAAATTAAGATAAGAATTTAGAAAGATGCTGAAAGATGGGATCAAATTATTCACGGAAAACTTATCCAGAAACAATTATTTCCTAAAATTTCATCTGGCGCGCGATCGTGGCGGGACCCTTACATAAGTTCTTTAAAGGAGTTACACCAAAGTTGTATTTTTCAACGACCTTGCCAAATTTTTTATAACTATCATTAGCCGCACCTTATTTTAAAATTACCAAAACTGCGTTATTCTAAAAAACTAAACATTTTCGAGAAACAGTGAAGTAATGGAAAATTTTAAAAAGCATTTTTTAAAAATCCAAATGATCTTTGTTTTGAAACAACTTTAAAAATAAACAAATTTTTATTTTATTTCAGGAGATGATGACGATGACCTCCTTCTGGACAACATTTCTCGAGTGAGATTAGTGCAGTTCCAGAAAGACACCGAGGAACCTATGGGAATCACTCTGAAAGTGAGTTTTTTGCTATTTCATTTAAATTTTATTTGAAATTTTCAGGTAACGGAAGATGGGCGGTGTTTTGTAGCTAGGATAATGCACGGTGGAATGATTCATAGACAAGGTTAGTTCAAAAGCCATAAAGCTCTCTGGCTTTAGGTTTCTAAAGTTAGCTGAGTACTAAATACTGTCATTGCTTAACTGTGAAAATTTACCAGTTTTGACAAAAGATTATATAACATTACCCAAAATTATGTGTAATTGTTTAAATTTGTTAAAGAGAACAAGAAGACAGCAATACTTTTTATAAAATTTTTTTTAAAAAGTTTATGTTGAAACATTCAATTATCGAGCAATTGTATTTCACATGTTATTCAAAAAATAATTTGTTATCAAATAAAGGAAAAAAATCGTTTGGGTATGCAAAATACATACAATTTCAGCAACGTTACATGTGGGAGACGAGATCCGGGAAATAAACTCCATGTCTGTTTGCAATCGATCGGTGGAATCTCTCCAACAAATGCTCAGGGATCTGAGGGGACCGGTAAGTTTTTTTTAATATATTTAAAATTGTATTTATTAAAACAAAATTAGCGTGGTTCAAAGTTATATGGGTACAGAATTTAAAGATTACGAGCTGGTCCTTTATTGGTTCACACCAAATTTCATAGAACTTGCCTTGGTTGTGAAACATCGAATCAAAATTATTTTTTTACAGAATTCAAACAGTTGTTTAATTTTTATTTGGCCACATTTTTAACGTCTCAATTTAAGGTCCTACCGATACACTAAGAATTCCATCATTTCTATATTATTTCCAAAATTTGTCAGAAAAAGACTGAAACAGTGGAATTCAACAATAAATAGACATTATTTGAACCACTGTGAAAGGATCCTTGATTGGTTCACAGCAAATTTCATAGAACTTGCCTTGGTTGTGAAACATCGAACTCACGAAAAATTTAAGAAAATGGGAAAAATGTTTAAAATTGATTTACTTATAAAACAATAAAAGAAAGATCGATTTCCGCCTTTAAAAAACTCTTTACCTTAAATCAAAAACAAGGGTTGGCAAATCAAATTTAGGTTCCACTTTTGCATTTATTTTTAAAAAAATTAGCGTGGTTCAAAATATATGGGTAGAGAATTAAAACAGTTGGTTAATTTTTTTGGCCACATTTTTAACGTCTCAATTTAAGGTCGTACACTAGGTATACCAACATTTCAATATTATTTCCAAAATTTGTCAGAAAAAGACTGAAACAGTGGAATTCAACAAAAAAAAATATAGACATCATTCGAACCACTGAGAGGGGATACCTATTGGTTCGCAGAAAATTTCATAGAACTTGCCTTGCTTGTGAAACATCGAACTCACGAAAAATTTAAGAAAATGCGAAAATGTGAAAAACAATTTTAAATCATGAAAGAATGGAAGAAACATCGATTTCACAGTCTTTAAAAAACTTTAAACCTTGAATTAAAAACAAGGGTTGGCAATACAAATTTAGGTTCCATTTTTGCCATTGTTAAAAAAACTTAGCGTGGTTCGAAATTATTTTTTTTACCGAATTAAATCAGTTGGTTAATTTTTATTTGGCCACATTTTTAACGTCTCATTTTAAGGTCCTACACAAAGAATTCCATCATTTCTGTATTATTTCCAAAATTTGTCAGAAAAAGACTGTAACAGTGGAATCTAACACAAAATATAAATTATTTGAACCACTGCGATGGGACACTATTGGTTCACAGTAAATTTCATGGAACTTGCCTTGGTTGTGAAACATCGAACTCACGAAAAATTTAAGAAAATGCGAAAATGTGAAAAACAATTTTAAATCATGAAACAATGAAAGAAACATCGATTTCAGTCTTTAAAAAACTCATTACCTTAAATCAAAAACAAGGGTTGGCAATAAAAATTTAGGTTTCATTTTTGCATTTATTAAAAAAAATTAGAGTGTTTCAAAATTGTACAGAATTAAAACAGTTGGTTAATTTTTATTTGGCCGCATTTTTAACGTCTCAGTTTAAGGTCCTACATTAAGAATTCCATCATTTCTATATTATTTCCAAAATTTGTCAGACAAAAACTGAAACAGTGGAATTCAACAAAAAATGGGCATTATTTGAACAACTGTGAGGGGATACCTATTGGTTCACAGGAAATTTCATAGAACTTGTCTTGGTTTTGAAACATTCAACTTTTAAAAAAAATTTTAAAGAAAAAGCGAAAATGTTAAAAATGTATTTATTTATGAAACCAAAAAGAAAGAAAAACCGATTTTAAACTTTAAAAAACAAGGGGTAAAAAATGTAAAAATCAATTTTCAGGTAACATTCAAAATCGTCCCTTCTTATCGATCCGCACCGCCCGCTTGTGAAATTTTCGTGCGGGCTCAGTTCGACTACGATCCGAACCAAGACGACCTCATTCCCTGCTCACAAGCTGGAGTTCCTTTTAAAACAGGAGATATTTTACAAGTGGGTTTAATTAAAATTTATACATAGTCGATCTAGTATCTTTAGGAGAAACATTGATTTGTTACGATGTTCACGAAAACTTTAAATGACATTGTAAAAATTTTTTTCCAATTTTTCAAAAATCTAATTTTTGTTTCTAATCATAAATTTTAAGTATGAAAAACACAAAATCGTAAAATGATTTTCCTTAAAAAATCAACATTTACGTAAAAAAAAATTTTTTAAATAATAATTTGAAACATGCAAAAATAGAAATTTAATTATAACTTTTTAAAAATTTTAATAGACATACAAAAAACTAAAAAAAACTGTTACTAATATAATACGTTACACTCCTTTAAAAAAGGGAAAAAAGAACTGCAAAGTCGAAGACACGTAAAAAGTTAAAATTAATTTCTACTGGGTTTTGTTTCTAAACAATTCTAAAAAAATGTAAATCCACCATAACTAATTTGTTATAAAAAAAATTAAAAAAATTCGAACTGAAGTGTAAACCCAAATAAATCAAATTAAAAAAACGTTAAGTTATGCAACATTTGACTCTTATTTTATTTTGTTAAAAAAATTTCTCCGTTCCTGTAATCCTTTTAACACTTTTTTCAATTTTTTTCTTTTTAAAATAGTAGAAAGAGTAAATAAATGCAATTCTGGTCAAACAATTTGAAAATATTTTTTTTATATAAATTTCACGTCAAATCTTCAGTTGATTTTTGATTTTAAAAAAAATTAAAATTTTCATTTTTCACTTTTAGGTGATCTCCAAAGACGATCACAACTGGTGGCAAGCGAGATTTGTCTCCTGTTTTCCTTCTCTTGGAGGTTCTTTGAATTCTGGACCGGCACCTCAAGGAGCAGTGGCTGGATTGATTCCATCGCCTGAGCTGCAGGAATGGAGGACGGCTTGCTTGGCCATGGAAAGGGCTAAAGATCGATGTGAGTATTATTTAAAATTACACTTTTTTAAATGATTTTGCATTCTTGTTTTACTTTTTTTATCACTTGACCGCAAAATTTCTTGAAAGTTCCCTCATTTAAAAACTACCAAATAAAACATTTTCAATAGTACAAATATTTTTTTAATGTTTTCTTAAATCCAATGTTTTATCACAGCCTTATAATGCAACTGTTTTTGAAAAAGTGATATCTTTTCGAAATTTTTTTTAAAAACTAGAATACTAATTTGATTTTCAGCGCACTGTATGTGGTTCAATCGGAAGAAGAAGTACTACACCACCAAGTACCTTCAGAAGCACTCGGCCCTCTTCGATCAGCTGGATTTGGTCACGTATGAGGAGGTAGGTGTCAAAAGTTTGAGATGAAAATGTGTTATCCTCGAAAAAGATACATAAAAAGATGAAATTTCAAGTATTTCATCTAAGAATAATGGATCAAAAAGGAAAAGAATAATTATGCATATCGGCATGCTACATTGCAATTATGAAAGTGCTGGTTGTTTATTGAATCTTCAAAACATTTAATTAATGTAAAACATTTCGAAATTTAAAAAAAATAGAAAATATAAAATATAAAATAGTTAAATGTACAAAATGTGATGTGAACATAAGAATAGATACAATTTTGTATTTTGCTCTTTTTTCTGCAAAAAAAAACTCAATATTGATTGTTATATCAATATTGAGTTTTTTTTTGTTTTTTTTTGTTAAATCAATTCCTTGAAATGAAAAACAATTCAAAACATTCTCATTTCCTTAACCGTAAAATTTAAAACTTAAAAATTTTTTTTATTGATAATTATAATGTTTCTAAAAATTTAAATAAACAAAAAATATAAATGTGTTGTTTTTTACAAGTGACACAAAATTATTTTCATTAGGAATGTAAATGAAATGAAATTTAAATTATAAATGATTTAAAAAAAATATAAGCTTGTCAAATAAGTGTCCTATTGAAATTCATACGTGTGAACATAAAATTTTATATTTTGACTAAAACTTTTAAATATCTTTGTGAACATCGTTCATCAATTTTTAAATACTTTAAAACATTAATTTATTATTGAACTATAAAATTTTTCAATTGCCATAAAATCGTTTTTTAGGTGATGCGACTGTCCCAATATCGGCGGAAAACTTTGGTTTTGCTGGGAGCCCACGGCGTAGGCAGAAGACATATCAAAAACACTCTTATCCATCGGCATCCCAGCAGATTCGCCTATCCCATTCCTCGTGAGTTTTGCATATTTTTCAAAGATTTCAAACAATACATATTTACAAATGTAGGTTAATTTGAATTATCGCTTTTAAACGCTTTTTATGCCTCACACGCCCGCTGTTTACGACAAACATTATCAAGCACCAAAAAACGCAAGTCGTAAACATCGGGCGTGTGAGGCATAAAAGTGGTTTTTTTGCACAAATACGTAGTTTCAATGTTCTAAATATGCCTCACTGTAAAACTTTTTTTTAAAATTTTAAACTTTTTTTTCACCAAACAATTTCAATTTTCCTATGTTTCAGAATATAAAAAAAACAAGACATTCTATGATTTCGGACCTATAAAAATAATGAAAAAAAATTTAAAATGTTATGTATGCAGTTACATTAATATTTAAAAAAAATTAAATTACTAAGTTTTATTATTTTTTAAAAACTCCATATCAAGGTGTGAGCACACTAATCATATTTATTTTCTTTTAGAAAGTGATTGAAACAGTCGAGCTGTGTAAATTCACAGAATGTTTTTAAAATTAATTTTTTTCGGTTTGGTTAATGTAGATCATTCAAAATTCTAATTTTATAAAGTTTAACATAATTTTAGTTTCTTAAAAAAATCTTTTTAAAAAAACTACTTTTTTCAGATACAACAAGACCACCCCGAAAAGACGAAATCGACGGGAAACATTACTTCTTCGTCAGTAATGATCAAATGAGGCAGGATATTGAAGCCAACGAGTACTTGGAGTACGGAACGCATGAAGAAAGTGGGTTTTTGTTTAAAACTTACAAAAATAATTTTTATATGTTTTTTATATATTTTTTAACAGTTGATACACAAATTTTAAGAGCGACACAAGAAATTAAGAAAAATTGTCTCACCCAACTGAAGGGAGCAAGCTGAAACATTTGCATAATGAAAATTTTAAAAAAATAAACTTAATTTAAAGCGATTAACTAACTCACAAATTTTTATTTGACTAAGATAAAAAATACAAACTTGAGACATTGGAGTGGCATTGCAAATGTTTTTTTTTTAATTTACAAAAATTTGAAAATTTTACCTTAAAGGGGAAGGACCTCGTAAATTTGATTTTTCAAAATATATTTATTATAGTTTCATTGAATAGATATCGTTTCCACGATTCTGAAGCATACCCCTTTTCTATGATTTGGACTGCAAAAGGGGCGCGTTTACACGGCCGTTTTACGCGTTTGCCGCACGTAAACACGGCTAGGGTGGGCGAGAGAGTGTAGGAAATGGGAGACGCAGAGTTGGCGGCAATTCAAATTACAATTTCCCCAAAATTTCAAGCGCACCTAAATCGGTTCATTTTTATGCAAAATGGATAAAATAGCTATTTTTCGGATTCCTGGGAATGAGATCTAGGCTTTCATCATAAAATTAGAAAAATTATTTTTACGCGGTGCTTCCCCTTTAATTGAAATATAAATATGCCACTCATTGTCGTCGAATTAAAATAAAAACGCAAATTCCGAACATTAGAGTCTTGATACAAAACTGCCTCATTCAACTAAAGTGAATCACCTGAAACATTTCCATAAGAAAAAATTTAAATAACCAAACTGACCAATATTCGTTTTATTAAAATAAAACACCAATTTGAAACATTGGTGTAGCGTTGAAAATTTCAACAACAAAAAAACTAAATTTGAAAAGTTAACCTTAATTAAACGATAAAAGATGCCACTCATTGTCGTCTCATTAAAATAAAATTTGAAACATTGGAGTCATGTACAAAAAATGATTTTCAGGTATGTACGGCACAAAACTGGAAACCATCAGAAATATCCATAAAAGTGGGAAAATCGCCATTTTGGATGTGGAACCGCAGGCTTTGAAAGTGCTCCGGACGGCAGAATACTCGCCTTTTGTCGTTTTCATTGCGGCGCCGAATTTGCAAGGATTGCAAGATGTAAGACTCTGTTTCTCTGATTCTAACTTTCTCCCTCTCTCCCTCTCTCTCTCTCCCTCTCTCTCTCTCTCTCTCTCTCTAACTTACTATTCCAGCCCGATGGTTCTCTGGAACGCCTCCTCCGCGACTCCGAAATCCTCCGCCAGGCCTTCGGCCACCTCTTCGACTACGTCATCGTCAACAACGACATAGGTACCGTAACCCAGCTGTCAATTTAAGCCCCGCCCCTTTTTTCCAGACGACACAATCGCCCAACTGGAGCGCATCGTCGAAAAGCTGCCGGCCTGTCCTCAATGGCTTCCCGTCTCTTGGGTCTACTAGAATATCACCTTCGCATTTTCGATCCCACGCACATTTCCCCCACCGCCCAGGGTACTGTAGAGAGCCCTTGTGATCCGCGTGACATTCCCCGGCTCAACCTCTTTTCAACATATTTTATTAGCCCTACAAGTGTTTTTGTTCTGCCAATCAGTCGGTGCTCCAATGACGTCACTGAATCTACGCCTTTTCTATTTTTTTTAGAATCGCTTTAGGTAACTCTTTTGTTTCTTTTTTGACATCAAATGTGGCCTTATTCGGACGAAGAGAGGTATTCTATGAGAATAAAGATTTTAATAAGGTGAACGTTTTGAAGTTCCGATTGGGTAAAACATAATTTAGTTTATTTATATAAAATTGGTGAAACTTCAGGCAAATCTACAAGTGTTATTCAACAAAAAAAGTAAATTTAAATTTCAACTGTGAAAATGTTCTTTTAAACCGTATTAAAACAAATAAAGGTATATTTTGAAGTAATCATGCGTTTATCAACACGATTAAAGAAATTTGAGCCTTTGAAGCCAAGAGTATTTTAAGTGCGCATAAAGTGCGCAGGAAGTGGATTTTGTTTAAAAATTACTAAATTAATTAATATTAAGGTTTTGTTTAAATTTTCACTTGCATTTTTGAAAGAGATCCTTAAAGAGATAAAACTACTTTTTTTTAAAAATACAACAGCGTAATTTATTAATGTATTTTAGTTAGAAGAGCCAGCAGATGGTTTCACTCAGGGTCCCCTTGTACCGAGGAGTTCTGTTGAGGCCCTCTAGTTCCACATCGTCCGTAGAGTAGATGATGTCACCTGAAAAACATTATTGTTTCATAGAACTTTTTAAAACAATCACAAATTTAAGCCACGCCCCTTTTGGGGAAAACTACTCACCCCCATCAATAGCAGTCACGGATCGTAGGTTTCGTCCGGATCCACATTCCTCAATATAAGAACAGTACCCCACAGGCTGAATTTACAATTTATAGTAATCTAGTTTTAAAACAAACCTCGATCTCTTGGAGCGATCGTAAAAAAATGTCATCATCGGTCATCAACTCCATCCCTGAAATAAATCAATTAATTTGCAAAAAAAAGTAATTGCAAGCAATCAATATCGATTGTTTTATATATCCGTAATTAAATTAATTGTTAAAGTAAAACTAAGTAACAAACCTGTGCTCGAAGTGAAGACATTCAGTTTGACCAAGGGACATTTATGATGGTTGAGGGTTTCCTCGCACACATCAGGGGTGATCACTTCACCAATTTGGTCTGAAACAATTAAAACGTGTAAAAAGATGCAATTTCTTACCAAAGAACTTGTAACCCTGAGAAGACCACTTTTCCAAAACAGTGTTGTTCGAATGATAGAAGCTTCTGGTAGACGTTGGGTTGTAGAGTCGCTTCACAGGTAGTTTTTTGGCCTAAATGAAGTTTAGTTCAGCTACAGTAATCCCAAACCTCGCTGGAGCATGGAGCAACAGTTGTAGTCGGTTGGGTAGTTGGAGTAGTAGTGGTTGAGGGTGAATTGACAAAACGGTACTGTATATCGAAGGTACTGTAGTAATCTCGATTGAATGATACAACAGGGGTTGGATTGACGGCGCTTGTGATGATTCGATTGTTGAATTCTTTGCAGCAAATACTGAAACGAGTTAGCTCATTTGTGCTCCTTTATGAAGAGTTTTTTTGAGTATTTGAGTTGAGTTTTTAGAATTACTGTTTTTCTGAAAATATAATCTAAAACACTCTGTTGTTTCAGTAAAAAGGAGGATTTTCATTCCTTGGTTAAAGGACTGTGGTTAGCGTTGAATATTTGAAAGAAGCACTTAGATAATATATAAACTAAGTGTTTGAAATCCTATGAAATTCCATTAATTTACACTATAAAAGTTGGCCAAGCGGGGTAAATGTTGTTTTTCAACTGAATTTCATACATCAATTTACATTTTATATTGCCCTTCGACAATATAAAAATGTTTCTTTGAGTAGTGTGATCGCGCCTGTTTGTTAAAAACCCAAATAGCAGCTATTTGCTACTTGTTGATTTTAAAAAAATGCAAAATCAGCTATTTGGTTTTTTAACTAATTTTTTCTTCGATGTGAAAAATTTGAAACTGACGATGAGAGCAACTTATTACTCCTGTTTGGGACCAAAATAAAAAAAATTCTTACAGAGGATTAGTCATATTTTGATCGGCGTTGGCTTTGAGTTCAATTCCACTGTAGTAGCACCCGTACATGCATTCCTCATTGAACATTTCTGTAATCCTAACCTGAATCTGCATTCCCTCTGGAGCCTAAAAAGTTTTTTTAAAGTAAAACGTATGGAAAATACCGTAATCCAGTGATTGCAAGTAAGAAAAGAGTCCCTTTTGGTTTCGTTGGTTTCGTCTCCTACTTTGATTCGGTAATCTTGCCAGTTTTCCGTTGCTTTGAGAGTTTCACCACATCCGGATGGCTGAAACAAAGAATACAGGCTGACGTTGAAACAGTGGAATGGTGTGGCAAAACTTTTGCCATATCACTCCACTGTTTCGACTGGCAAAGAGTGCAACTTACCCGTTCATTGCAGATATCGCCTCCGTAGCCTCGAGGACAGTTGCAGACTGAGCAGTTACGAGGGTTGGGGTAGCCTCCATTATGACAGACAGCTGAGTTTTTGACGGTGCAGGATGCTAAAAAAGATTTCTATCTCTCTATTTCTCTCTCTCTCTCTCTCTCTCTCTCTCTCTACCAACCATGACACTCGTAGTGGTCGTTGATCATGAGAACATCGTAGAAAGAAACCTGACTGTTTCCCATAGAATACAAGTAGTTCATGTCTTTTGGCAACATGGAAAACGTGTTATTCGCCATTCTTTTTGGGATTGCCCTAAGAAACCGGTCTGTTTCATGTAAAATATTCAAAACTCACGCATTTGCTCTGTATTGCATCATACTACCGTACTCATAAGGCGTGTACAAAATGTTCTCATCTGGTTCCCTTTTCAAAAAGTTTACATAGTACCCTTCCTAAATTGATTGTACGTTGGTTCTTTTCCACACCTACCCAAACATTGGTTAAATCCACATCGATGTAGGAGTCTCTGTCCGATCTCGCTTGGGTGTGAATCATGCCGAGAGCATGGGCGAATTCGTGCGCGATTACTCCCAGCTGAGTTGCCAATTAGCTATACTTTTACTTGAAACATACCAGTTCACAGCCATCTCCCAGTGACATTCGCTGTTGGCCTCCTACCATTCCAATCTGAGATGAGCATCCAGTGCCGTTTCGGATCTTAAAGGGTACTTTTAAAAAGTTAGGCTAATTATTTTTTTAAAATTAATTAGTCATGTTTTTTTTAAATTTATGTTTCACTGTTCGGTTTTTTTTTGAAATTGCCAGAAAAAAACTAGACATTCTAAATTTCTTCTTTAAAACAATTCTTTCCAACTGCTTCCAGCTAACGGACCATGCGCAACTGCAGCCGCGCGCTGTTTACAGAACTGTAGCCGGCAATCGGCATGATGTTGGTACTGTGTCAAAATTTTCTGTGCGGCAAACGGCTGAAAGTTCATTATTTTAACTTCAGTAATGAAAGTGTCCAGTAATGCCTTTTATGAGTTTACGAGTGGTTAAAATACCCCAAAAAAGTTAATTATATCGGATAAAAATGATGAAAAATCAAATATTGTTAAAAAATTTGCCCAAAACAAAAATGTTTGAAACTGGTTTTTAGAGGTTTTTAGTGGTTTTTAGAGGTTTTGAGTCTTATAAATCAATAAAATGTTTCAGCTCACTCTTATCCTGTTTGTTGCTGTGCTGTCTTCCACAAAGTTAATACAAGTGTGTTCCTGGAAGAAAGCATGAGCTGCCTTGACGGAGTCCTTTTTCCGCTGATCTGAAAACTTTTTTTATTCAAGGATTCAAAATAATCTTACTGATGCTTGGACCGTAGTAAAAGTAAACGGTGTTGTTGGGCCATTTCTTAGCCATAGTTTGAGCCTGGCGTTTTCTCCTTCTGTTGGGCGACAGGTCGTGTTCCAAAGCTTCCAGTTCTTCTCTGAAATATGCTTGTTATGCTGGTTTAATAAAATTACAAAAAAGAATTGGTATACTTTTTAAAGTATACCAATTCTTTTTTGTTTTCAAAGTGTATACTTTTTAATTTTTGCGCCTGAGATCGGCATTTAAAAATACCATTTTCGAACAATCCAATAATTTTTTTTGAAAGGGTATATCTCTTTTTGCATTTGAGAAAATTCTATTTTTAAAAAGATCCAAAAAAACAATTTTGACGAAAATCTAGAAAACATGTAAAGTTCAAATATCGTATTTTTCCGCGTTTTTTTTTCAAGTTCGTTCTGATTTAAATCTTTTAGCAGGTCAAAACTAACATAAAACAAAAATTTTAAAATGAGAAACCCTCTTTTCGTTATTGAACAACAACGATTTTAAATTAATTTTTTATGTAAGACCTCATGTATTTTTCAATACTGAAAATTCTTCAAAGTTTACCAAATGGATCCCGTCACAATCGCGCGCCAGAAACACGCAAAAAATTAAATTATCCAATTTGAGCGGAAATAAAATTGATTGATAGTTAATGTCCTAGTAAAATCAGTAAATAATTATTGATTTTAGGTTTTGAAGCAATTGTGGGGCAGTATTATCGCAAACTTTGAATTCAACCTTTGTCCTAGATTAGTATTAATTGATAATTAAGGTGAAGATTTGGTTAATAAATCTGAATTGAAACAAAAAGTTGTCCAAATAATTATTGATTGATAACTGAAGTGGAGAACTCAAAATAGATTATCAATCATTATTGATTGTTTTTAAGTCTCAAATCAAAATTAATTTGATTTTCTCTAACTCACTCTGTAAGGTCAATGTCTCCTTCGAACAAAAACTCAGAAACTCCAGTAAGCTCGTTCAGCTCAAATAAATCCGGGCTGTCATTCTCCTTTGGCTTTCTGAGGGTGACATGCACAATTTCCTGAAGTTTTTAAATTATTAGATTACTGAAGTTATACCTTCAGGCGGTCTTTGAAATCTCCATTTCTCGTCTGGATCGCCATTTCTTGTTTCAGATTTGCAGACACTTTTTCGGAGAGTCGTTCGAGGCGATTTTTTCTGGCTTCGAGATTAATTCCCCATTCCTGAATAGATTTACAATATTTCTTTTAAAAATTTGACTTTTTTAACAAATCGATCTTTTTTTTAAATTATGAATATTTCACAATTCAGTGTCCGAATATTTTATAAAAGTTTTTTTAATTTATCTTTTGTCATTTTTTAGCAGACTTAATTTTTTACCACAATTTAAAAAAAGGCACACTTGTCTTTATAATTATAAATTTTAATCTTTAAGATGAATGTATAAATGTAATTCCTTAAAATAATTGGAAAACTACGGGCAAACTAATTGTTTCTAACAAGTTTTTTTTCGTTTTCTTAAATTTCTGTGCCACGCAAAATTTGTAAAAATGATTAAAATAAACTTTTTGTAATGCATTTATTTTTTTAAATTTTGTCAAAACTAAATTTCTCAATAAAAGTGCCAACTTTTTTCATATTGAATTTAAATCTTAATATTACCTTTTCCAGCTCCACTTTTTCCTCCGCAGTCAGTTTTCCGAATCGGGGTTTGGCTGGATCTTTTCCGACATTCCAGGGAAGGAAGAAGGCGAGAGCGCAAGCAGGAAGCAACAGTAGAAGCAACTTCATGCCGAATGATAAGCATCCCAAAAGGACCCCTTTTATACCGCAGAACCAGAGTTCAATTAGTTCCAGCCGTGCTATCAGGAACAAAACAAGGCTGATTACACCAGACGGGCTCTGACAGATCTTTTTGGCCATGCACAATTTTTGTGCACTTTTTAATTCCTCCAAAACCCACAATACACTTTACAAACTGAAACTACATAAAATAAATAAGATAGAACTCCGTTTGCCCTGTGGCTCGCACCCGTACCACATCGGTGCTTGCACCAGAAGAGACAGAACCCCGCTTCATTTTTTTGAAGGTCACGCAATCGTCGTAGTTATACAATACAATTAAAGTACCACAGAAAAGGACCCTAGTACCAATTTTTAAGTAATTAGTCTCAACAATTCCTTACATAAATTCTCAGTGTTTCAAAATTTTATTAAACTTTTAGCAAAATCAAGTCTGGCGATTTTTTCGGATCAACAAATTGCAGAAAACTAGTTATCTGAAAATTTACTCATTTTTTTAAACAATTTATGAAACATTGAAGTTTGAATTCTAGTCTCGAGTCGTTTAAAAAAATTAAATCAAGTAATAAAATCAAGTTTTTTGTCAGTTCTACCTTTTGCGGTTTGCCACATCACTCCACTGTTTCAATGGTTGCACTCAAAATGATCTATTATCCAGAAATCAAATTGGACGTTATGGTCTTGCCAGCGAATTTACTGAACTTCAAAGAAATGTAGGTTCATTTAGCCATAAAGAGTTATAATATTTTCTTTGTACATCACTGAAACAGTGTTTTCTGCACTTTCTAAAATTTGCTGTAACAATAACCACTTGGTTTGTCGTAAACGATTTCCCTACAACAAATCCTTAAGTTATTTTTTTTAATTTACAGTATGCCTTTGGAGTCACAACCTTATCTCTCCTTTCTCTGAAGTTGTTTTTGTCTGATAAGAATTCTTGAACGACTGCCAAAAAGTTCTCTTGGTTCCCTGTCATTGAAACTCTAGTTTGATCAAAAGTTTCTGTCTGGCTTCTATGTGCAAAATGAGAAAATGGGCGAGAGAGTGTGTAAAATGAGGAGACGCAGAGTTGGCGGCAATTCAAACGACAATTTCCCGAAAATTCAAGCCCTCCTAAATCGGTTCATTTGGATCCAAAATAGGTAAAAGAGGTATTTTTTGAAATCCTGGGAATGAGATCCAGACTTTTATCGCAAAATCAGAAAAATTATTTTTACGCGGTCCTTCCCCTTTAAAAAACCTACTTTCAATATACAGAGACAATCGAAAACGCATAAATATACAAAAAACATCAGGAAAAAGCTTTTTTTAAATCGAGAAATTGATTTTTCATTAGACATCTGCCTAATGCTACAAGCAGAGGTCAACCATAAGCTTTAGTTTTAACCCTCGAATTTCAAATTAGTGCTTTGTCATTTATCCAACACTTTATTTGCAAAACATTCCCCTACAATTTTGCATTTACATTTTATTTACATTTTCTATTTACTTCTTTTTTAAATTTGTATACTTTTATACAAAAAAGACTACTTCCATTTCGCTCGCCATATGTGAATCTGTAACACACACCCAATATTGATTAATTTGGTTTACTTTTTGTTTCTACAATTGGCACAAACCAAATTTATAAAAAGCCGAAGAAAATAGTCGCTTTTTATCTGCCTGCATATGCACTTAGCTTTCAGCATAAGTCTGAGCTTTAATTCCTGCGCTTTAATTTAACACGGAAAAATTTTCATTGTTATTTACAAGTTTATCAACATTTTTAAAATTGTCTTTTTGTTTTAATCCTTTTTTTTAAATTTATATTTAAATTTTCCCTTTGTTTTAGAAAAATGACTACTGCAAACAACATTGGCTACACCCCGGCTTGCTGCAAAAACTGCGATCAGATGGCTGTTTTGGAGAACAAGCAAGTGAAACAATGTTGCAAGATGACTTTTCTTACGACTCCGAGGAAGGGATACAGGTTGGTTTTTTTAAAATTAAATAAAAATGGAAAAAGTATTTAATTTTCTAAAGTTACGGTTACTTTAATGTTTCACAATTTGCGTATCAAATGATGCACACAACAAATGTGATGTGGAAGAAGTAGGCAGTCGTTGTTTAATTATTCTTGATTTGGTATCAAAAGCAAAATTTATTTTGACTTTTAAAATGAGTTTTTTTTAATTCAAAGTTTGACTACGAATTTCAACTAAATAATAATTTAGCATGGTCAAATTGATAATTAAACAAAATGTTTCACTTAAATGACAAAAATTCTTCAATTTCTAAAAAGTTTTTTTTATTGAACTCAGTGTTTCAATGATTCATTAAGCTTTTGCCAAGTTTAAAACTTGTATTGAAATGGTTTTTCTATTTCTCAGATGAAAAGAGTCTCAAAACACAATTTTATAAGCTTTCTATGGGGTTTAAAAACCGAATATCAAAGCAGTTACAATTTCGAAAATTTTGAAATCTTGATTTTTTTTTCAAAACTCAAATTCGCAGATTTAAAAAAAACTATTATTTTAAATGTCTTAATAAAATGCATTTGAATTGATGGAGAAATGTCAGCACTACAGAAAAACGCGTTTTTAACAGTTTACTTATTTCGTTGTTTCACAATTTACGCAATAGTTAGTTCTAAAGGTTTTATCAACAATTTTAATAAAAATTAATCTATTATATAAATTTTGATATGAGAATACGAATTTAATGTTTCACTTACATGTCAAACTATAGACAAATCAAATATGGGGTTCCTATCTCGATTTCGAAAACAAAAAAAAGATTTATTGATTTTCTTAAACTTTTTTTTTCAGATTTGTATCTCTTTGCTGCAAAAACATTGTCGAAATCGCTCCGGAACGCTGTGATTACTACCTCTGCCTGGATTGTGAGAAGATTTGCTTCATCGGTGAGTTTTTTTATTAAATTAAAACAATCCATTTGGTAATTAAATTCACATTTTAAAAATCGCATAATCTTCTAACATAAAGACGTTCAAGGGCGCGTAAAAAGTCAGCTGTAAAAATGTCGTAAATTCGCTAGTCTGCCTAGTTTTGGCTGAGTATCCAATAAGTATTAAATGAAGCATTGTAACAGTGGAGTGGTACGGCAAATCAAAAAATTGGTGAATTTGTAACAACCACTTCAGATGACAAAAGCTTCGAAACGAATGGAATCTCCATCTTCGGAACGAGGTTTCTCACTTCGCAGGAGGAAAAACTTATGAAGATGCACGAGAACATGAAGATGGAGTTGGCAGAGACAAAGGAGATGCTGAGGCTCACTCAGTAAGGTTTTTTACATTTACATCAAAAACTTTAAACTAGAATTTTTTGAACGTTTATTTTTATTTTAGAGTTTTCTTTTGTGATTTTACTGTTTTAATATTTTTTTTAAATTTAAATTTTGTTTCAGGTCCTTGAAGAAAAAATTGGAGAAACGCGTAGCTGGCGGTTCAGTTGGAAGGGTTACTCCTAAGATGGGAAAGAAAATTTTTGGAATTCAGAAGACGAAAGAGGAAAATGGTTAGTTTCTCTCTCTCTCTCTCTCTCTCTCTCTTTCTCTCCCTCTATCTCTCTCTCTCCTCTCTCTCTCTCTCTCTCTCTCTCTCTCTCTCTCTCTCTCTCTCTCTCTCTTTCTCTCTTTCTCTCTCTCTCTCTCTCTCTATTTATCTATCTATCTATCTATCTATCTATCTATCTATCTATCTATCTATCTCTCTCTCTCTCTCTCTAAAAACCCTTTTTCAGAACTGATCCCAATTGCTGAATCTCCAATTCCCGACGAACCCAGTCCTAAAAACGAACAGTCTGAAAGTACAAAGCCGCTGAAGAAGACCCTTTCGATGAAGAAAATTTGGCGTAGACTTACGGTATTTTTTCTAACTAATTCAAATGATTTTAAACATTTTTTTTACACTTTTAAACTATTTTTTTTCAAATTTGTTCAATTAATATTCCGATGTTTCAGGGACATGCTAAATGGGCACCTACCGTCGGCATTTGATGAAGTTCATGTTCTGATTTTAAATCCTGCTGTTGTTTTCTCTTTTTTTTTTTTTTTTTTATAAAGATGGGTTCTTTTTCTTTTGAATAAAGATTCTTTGGATTTGGTTTTTGTTTTGTTTTTGGAAAGTCCATGGGAGAAACTGATGAAAAGGCAAGGTTAAAAATTAAATACATTTTGATAAAAAAAAGAAAACTTCAACGTTTCAGAAGTACACAGCGTTTTATTAATAAATTTGTTTTTTTTTAAATTTTATTTATTTAACATTTATTACAATTGTTGTGAAATCCCAGTATTTCAAGTTTAATGAGAATTGAAGCGTTTAAATGATTGATAAAAAATGTTGATTAATTTAAAAAAGGTTTTGTAAAATTATTTTTAATACATTTTATACATTTTTTGTTTGAAAAAAACAATTTAAAGTGAAAAATGCCAGAAATGTTGAAACATAAACAAGTTGTAAAACTTGTAACAATTAGAAACTTTAAAAATTGGTGAAAATAGTTCAAAATTTCCCAATAAATCAACCTGACACGGCAACATTCCAATGACTCAGCGAAAAATGGCGAAATATGGCGTCACCTCCGCTTTTTTGTTGGTTTAACCAGTTTCGTTCTAAGTTTGAATTCGTAGGATCAGCCTTTTTATTTTTCATTTTTCATAATAAAAATATTCATATGTTGCAAAAGTTATATAGGTTATCATTTGTGATTCACCATTGTTTGCCCTTGAATTGTCAGCAACTTGATAACGTCCCACCACTTTTCGCCTTCTCTTCACAAATTTCGTCTTTGGCCTTAAAATGGTCTTTAACTTCCCTCTCATCCAGCCTCATCTTCAACAAAATGTTCTTCAGAAGGTAATTTCTAACTTGCAATTTAGAAAAATAAAAAATTTTAGCTAGATTTTGTGGATTTCTCTCGTTTTTCTCAATGTTCTTGTTTTTCCACGGCTTTTTCGAAATGTTTAAAAGGACGCCTGCCTTGTGAAGGATATCATGCTTATGCAACCACCTATGGATTCGAAATGATCACCGATGGACATTCTGGAAAATCCTTACCAATTTCAATTTGTGATCAATTTCCGGTCAACTTTCATATTCGGGACGTCAATTTTATTGTTGGTCTTGTGTTAAGGGGTGATTAGGATTTGCTTTTTTTATTTAAAAAAATTTAAAATTTATATGATAAAAGAAAAATATTTTTTAAAGCCAAGAATATTTTAATTCTCGAAGTTTTCCTTGAAACTCTACGATCTTGTTTTACAAGAACTATAGTCGTCGCAAAAAGAAGTTTTCCAGAAATTTTCAAATGTAACCCTGACGAAGTATTGCGTACAAATGCTTAAACACAATTTTGTACGCAATTTCGCGTCAAGTTTGATTTGACAGGCGCGTAAATTCAATTTCAAAAAAAACTTTTTACTTTTAATTTAAAATAAAAAAATTGAATTTTTGAATTTTTGAATTTCAAAAAAGCTTGTAGGAAAATTTGAAGATATCAAAAAATTGACAATTAGCAGAATTTCTGATTTAATGTTTACATCACTTTACATTAGAACTTACTTTTCTGGGTTTTTGTTTTGCCTTTTGTTTTAAACTATTTCTAAATGGCAAAAAAATCAAAAAAAAATTAATTCAAAAAGTTTTCTAAAATATTCTAAAAAATATTCTAAAAAAATATTTTTAAACGGATTTTTTTTTTAAAAAATTTTACATTATGGGATTTTTTCTAACAACAAAAAATATCTTTTCAGAACAAGTACACAACAGAAACTTGCGAGGAAATAATCAAATTTATACAAAGTGGCAAAATAAAAATTCATAAAATATCCTTCATCAGCCATATCGAAGGAATTCCACCTGAAACGGCCAATCAACTGCTGAAGGTATTTTAAAACTTTAATTTTTTAATGCTTTAAACATTTTCAAATTCAGATTTGTCAAGTTGAGGCCCTCTATTTTCAAGGAAAATTTCCAGTTGACTACCTTCTTCAGGAAGAAGTGAAAAAAGTACGTTTTCAAAATTTAAAAAAAATAAAAATTTCAGATCTCAAGATTAGAATATTTTTCATCATCCCCGGAAGAATCCATACCATTTGATGTTTTTCTTGATGCGAAATCGGACTACATGGAACTACACAACGTTACTTTCAACCCACATTCACTAAATATCTTCTTAAAAGTGTGTTTTTAAATTGTGTTTTTTTTTTAGAAAATATGATTGTATTCGAGTTTGCGTATTTAAGGCCCTAAATACCTTAGTTTAGCATTAAAATTTTTGCTCAAATGTTTTAAATTTTATTTTTTAGGTATCAATTTTTCAAGCTGTTATTGTGCTGATAACACAAAAACTTTACATTATTAAAATATAACCCTCAAAAACATTTTTTAAATACGTTTTAGCGGAACCCTTATACAAAAATGTCTTCAAAATTTTATTTGAAAAAGAACATTTGCCCAAAAATTTAAGAAAATGCTATATTTTCTTACATCAATTGAATAAAACCAGAGCTCCTCATAAGATTGTTTTACGACATTTAAACGACATTTTTAAAAAAAAATTTAAAATTCTTACAATCACCATTTTTCCCTTTTTCTATATTATCATTTTCTACATTATTTTAATAAAAACAAATCTATCATTGAATGTTGGGAAACATTTGAAAAAGTTGTGACTAAATGTGGGCCAAGTACAATTTTTGAAACCAATACATTGAAGCAATCAAATGAAGTAACTCGTTTTTTTAAAATTAAATGTTTTTATTAAACGTTTAAAAAAATCAAAAAAAAAGTTCAGCTATTTAGAAGCTAATGCATGGATGAAACTATTTTTCACAAAATACACTAGGTGTTGCTTGAAACATTGAAAGTAGTGAAAACCTCAATTTACCAATTTTATGTAAAAATTGTTTCCTTTCTTCTTTTTTTAATGTTTTTGTTCATATTTTTGAAAAATAAATTGTGAAATGAAACAAAAAAATTTCTAAAACTTGATTTTGAGCTAAAAACCTCAAAATATGTAAGAGTTTTGTGATAGGATGATCAGTGTAAAAATATTATAATCTAATTTAAAACCATTATATTTTCTGCTTTTTTGAGACTTCTTCTTGTTTGACATTTTAGAGACTTTTTAAAAATCAATAAAACATTTTTCAGCAATGGTACGACAAGCTTCGAAACATTGAGCAAACAAAGCTCATAAGCCTGGACCCCATGGACAAAGAATATGACATTTTCTGCGGAATTCCTCATGAAATGATTTGGTCAAAAGACTTTCACCGAAACATCATTTCAAAAAGAGCAATAGAAGAAATGGAAGAATTTGAAGATTATTGCTTTTATTCTCTGCTACGCGACAATGAGAAACTGTTTGTAAAAGTTAGCAGCAAATGTTTCTACGCCCAGTTAGTCAACGACCCTATTCAAGCCTTTATTGATTTTGTAAATGAAGCAGTAGGAATTTTTTGATATCCATATTGATTATGATTTTTTTATGTAAGCATACTTGTTTTTTTAATCAATAAAGTTTCTTTGAAATGGCCTCAGTAAATGGATATATAACAGTTCTGTTTATTTGAAAAAAAGTAAGGTTGTAAAATAAATTTAGAAATCATTTCCATTTTTCTACAAAATTATGTAAATGTTGCAACTTTTTAAATTGTTTAAAGTGGCAACTTCTTTTTTAAACATAGTTATTTTTTTTAAATTAGACAGCAATTATAATTATTTTTATGAAATTATGTACATGTTTCAACTTTTTTAAATTGTTTGAAAATACAACTTCTTTTACAAACATTGTTAAAATTTTAGGAAAACAATTACAATATTTTTTTATGAAATTATGTAAATGTTTCAACTTTTTTTGAATTGTTAAAAAAATTACTTAAAAAATGTATAAAAAGGGTATTTAATCTATAAAAATTTCTTCAATAAAGTTTCTTTTTTAGGCAATTTAATGTATTAAATTTATTAATGAATTACAATTTATTGGCATTTCTTTAAACATCACTTCAATGTTTATAAAAAATGAGGGACTACTTTTTCTGAATCTCATCGAACATCAGTTATTGAAAGCTTTGAAACCTTATGTAACCATTGAAACATAGGAATGGAATAGCAAACAAATTTATAGTTAGGGAAAAACTGAGGCTATTAGTTTAAATTCAATGTTTCAGTTAAGGAGATCGCGTATATTTTACTTGCAACTCCAACATGTTTTAATCTTTTTTCACTCCACAACAGAAAAATCAATGAAACAAACAACCGAGGATTCCAAACGACAACCCATTGCTATATGTTATCCCAACCCCTTCATTGAGTCCCTCGTCTGCTCAAGAGGCTCTAATTATCACGTCTTTGCGGGGGAGGCCTCTCCCTGGTTACCTGGGGAACAGCCACCGCTGGCGGCCGCAGTCCCTTCTACCTCCGCTCGAAAACGGTAGTTAGTTTTTAATACCACTTTTACTTTCTTTTAAGTGGTTGTAAACTTAAATATAGTTGTTTGCAGGATCCAAGGACGAACGGAAGATGAGGGGATTGCAGAGGATTAAGGATTACATGCTGTGCATTCAGGCTCATGTGGTGGGTTTGGAGAGAGAGAGAGAGAGAGAAGGAGAGAGAGAGAGAAAAGAGAGAGAGAGAGAGAGAGAGAGAGAGAGAGGGAGAGGGAGAGAGAGACAGAGAGAGAGAGAGAGCAAGAGAGAGAGTGAGTGAGAGAGAGAGAGAGAAAAGAGAGAGAGAGAGAGAGAGAGAGAGAGAGAGAGAGTGAAGAGAGAGAGAGACCGAGACAGAGACACTTTCAGGATTACGAGAAGACCCACCGCATCTTCATGATCGTCATGGATGCCCTCCTCCTGGCCATCGTCCTCATGTGTGGTCTCGGCTGCCTCACCATCGTCGTCCAGGAGGCCAACCACTCGGTGGTCACCTCCCCTCCCCCTCGTTACCGTTTCATCGCCCCGGAAATCCGCTTCCTCCACGCCCTCTTCTGCCTCATCGGCCTCTGCGTCGCCTTCACCCGTCTGGCTGGCCTCCTCCCCTACCGTAACTTCCGTCTCCTTCTCTTCGGAGTCGTTGTCATTCTCTGCACTCCCTTCATCCTCCTAGGTTGTACTATGATGTTCCTCGGAGGGAACTGCTACAGTTCCATCTATCCCCTCTCCCTGCTCTGTCACAATGTCGGTTTCTTCTACTTCTCCCTCGTCCTTACCACCCTCCTCTGCACCATTTCCTTCGGAATCGTGGCAGTTAGCATCGAACTCAGTAGGCGGTATTTCCTGAAGCGTGAGCAGAACAAGCAGCTCTACCAGATCGCCTAAGCCAAATGACCCTCTAGACGGAGTAGTCAATGTATGTATTTTTGGAATAAAGAGCTATTGAAATGGTGGGTGAGTGAGTGAATGAACGATTAAAGGGGAAGGACCTCGTGAAATTGATTTTTCAAAGTATCTTTACTATAGTTTCATCGAATAGATATCGTTTCCGCGATTCTGAAACATTCCTCTTTTATATGATTTGAGCTGCAAAAGGGGCGCGTTTACACGGCCGTTTTACGCGTTTGCCGCACGGAAACACGGCTAGAGGGGGCGAGAGAGTGTGGGAAATGGGGAGACGCAGAGTTGGCGGCAATTCAAACTACAATTTCTCCACAATTTCAAGCGCTCCTAAATCGGTTCTTTTTTATGCAAAATGGGTAAAAAAAGGTATTTTTCGGGATCCTGGGAATGAGATTGGGACTTTTATCACAAAAACAGAAAATTATTTTTACGCGGTCCTTCCACTTTAGCGAGTGATTGAGTGAACGAATGAGTGAATGAGAATGTGAGTGAGTGAGTGTGTGAAAACGTGAGTGAGTGTGGGAGAACGTGAATGAATGAATGAGTCAGTGAGTTAGTGAGCTGAATATTCATTACTGAAACACAGAAAACACTCCCAGAACATCCTTCTTAACCTTCTTTCTTGTCTGATTTCCAGAGTTACACATGTCTTCTTTGCAGCAGCTTACTTCAAATTGAGGTGGAAGTGAGTTTTTAACAGCCTTAAATGAAAAATTGATCTTAAAGTATTGAAAATTAGTTCACCTCACAAGAAGAAGTACAACTTTTCATGAAAACGAAGTCTCCTAGATGAGCGCTGGAAAAATTTGTTATTGTTGGAAAATTTGGCTTACTAGACACAGGTATCATTGATATTAGCACAATTCATCACAACATCTTGGGTGGATAACATTTCCCTAGGGATCAAGGTGTAGTTTGATTCTTTCATGGCTGCCGCGAGAGCTATGATATCCAATGCGTATTCTGGAAAAGCGAAATTGGAGTCACACACACACGCACGCCCACAAACACACGCACGCACAGACAAACACATACTCATTCACTCACATACACACTGGAAACTCACGTGCGTGACATTTTAGAGCAAACGAACAGTGACAGACGAGAAGTGAGAGTACGGCAGTCAGGAAAATTTTCATGGTGTGGATTTTTAATGCAAAGGCACTATTTAAAGGTCTCCTTGTTTGTATTTACTGAGTCATTTTGTTTTTAACGGAAGCATTGAGGCAAAGAATGAGCACCGAGAGTGACTCAAGCTATGATTCACGTAGTACAATCCATTCTTTGCTATTATGACTTTACTATTTTCTTCCTTTAACATTTTTATAACTTCTTCTTCTATTTAATAAGCTTTTACAAATGTTACTGAAGTCTGATTTGGTTATTTGTGGCCAAGTTTGAATAGTTCCGTAAAGTTCCACCATTGTGTCGTATTGCGTACCCCATTTTCAATTAGACGGCGTGATGCTTAAATACTGTAGATCCTATTTTTCCTCGCCACTTCTAGAATTAGAATATTTTATCAATGAAAGTCGAAAAAGAAGTAAATCTTCGAAGAAAACAACGAAATTTGTGGGAAAAAATTGCTTTGGGCGAGTTTTTTTCGCCTTTTCTCCGTGAGAAATGACTTTTTGCCACTGCGAAATACGGGAAATACTTGTTTTTTTTTAAAATCTTTTTTTATTTTGAATCATGAGTCAGCTAGGACATTGTTTTTGTGAGAAATGGGCGAAGGCCACCTGGGCCCATATCTCACCCGTCGATCTGTAGATGCCCTGATTAGCGTGGCTGTTTTCGGCCTCCAACACACTCCGACACTTGTTTTTTTGAGCCGTTCTTAAAATTTCCTTTAAAAAATCTTTATATTCAGTATTTTAGACCTTTAATTAAAATATGTAGACCTTTAGTTTACGGTTCACAAAAAAAATTATGGTCTAAATTTTGGTTTTCGCGGCCGATATATGGCTTCTAGACCTTGAAAATGCATTTTAAATCCTCCAAATGACAATTTTCTGGAAAATGGTCCTTTAAACTTATGTTTTTTGACGTTTAAAGGACTAATCTCCTAAAAATCTACCAATAGCTCGGACCTTAATTTAAACGATCCCGTGTAATCCCTACCGTAATCCCTCTGCAACGGGGCTGTTTACCAGTTGTACCAGCCCTGATTCATTCGTATTCGTCAAAATGTGCCTTAGAGCCACGTGGCATATCGATTCCGCTTCAGACGGTCCCATTCATACCAATTCAGACGTCTTTTGTACACGTTACAATTCCTTTTTCCACCCCAGAAGTTATGAATACGGTATTTTCGAAGACACGCTACATATACGGTAGCTTAATCACTCGGAGTTTCCAGCTGAGAAGAACTGTCATCATCAATGGCAACGAACGCCAAAGGAAATTTGAGCTACCGTAAACGTAATCCTGTCGTTTCTCCGACGACAGATGAAACAACGGGCTACAGTAAGCCAATCGCTAGCCTTGTTGGGTCCCTCGCCGGCCCGTCGTGGTGGGACTATCACCCAGGACACTGGTATTTACCAGGCGTACAGTCAGTGCTTCGCGTGACAGATTGATAACAACTCCGCCGGACACCAAAAGAACACCAGGATGAAGGAAAATGGGAATATAGGCGTTTAAAAGGAGTTATTTGAAGGCTCCCGGCCGGTGGGCATTGCTTCTGGTGACTTTAATTGATTGTACGAGTTTTAAATTGATGCAAAGTGGTAAAAATAATTTTGAAAAAAGCTTCAATTTTGTAGAAAAATAGTTTCCGATAAATTTGCGAGCCCGGTTTGGCCTCGGTCTGTGAGAATAATGACCTCTGGACGCGAATTGCCCACATGACAAGGGTTCGATCCCGCCCGGTGCTTTTTATTTTCTACCAACCCACCCCTTGGATTTGTGCCAAAATCTCCCGCTATACGTTTCCCAGCTCTTCCATTTCACCTGCCGTCCATTTTACGGGTTTCCATGGAAATTGTGGGAAATTTCACACGAAAAACAGCCCCGTGGCCGTAAATTCCAGCTTCTGGCAATGAGCCATTGAATTTTGGCCAACCGCCAAAGAATTCAATTAAAGGACTGCATGTGTGAATTATGTGGTCCCGGCGCGAACCGTTCCTTTATTTGGCTGTTGATACTTGTTTAATTTGAAAAATGTTTTATTTTCCAATTGTCAAATTAATCAATTGAAGTTAGGCAAAAAGAGGCAAAAAAAGTGCGCCAACCCGGACCGAACCCTGGTCGTGTGGGTTTTGACGGGCGGGCCCGTGAGAATTCTGTTAAATACAAATTTATTGAATTTACCAGCATTTTTGTATTTAATTATTATCAATTCATTAATTAAATGATTAAACAAGTAAATTATATGGCAACCAGGTTGAAGTGGCCCGGTGGGGATCGAACCCTGGTCTTGTGGGTAGCATTCTGTTCCCATCTTTCTGTTTATGTTTCTCTGTCTCTATATCTCTCTCTCTATTTACCTCCCTCTCTAATCAGCCCCTTCCCCATATCAGTACCGAAGGCGGTGCCACGTCGGTGGAGGCCTTGGTGCTTCAATCGATACGCCGGCATTCTACGTAATTGGCGGCGCCCCAGTCTTCTGCGTTCCTGGCGTCTGCTACGTTTTCTGTCGATCAGCTTTTATTTTCACGTATGCCCAATGTTCAAATCAGTCATTCATTCCATCATCTCCCCTCGTCATCACATCAAGCTTCCAATTTCTCCGAATTTCAGGCCTATTTCTAAAAAATCATCCATTTTTTAAAATCAAATTTCCTCATCTACCCCTTTTTCCAAATCAAATGCATATAAATTAGGTAATTCAACGGGTTTTATTTAAACACAATTAGCAATGAGAATACTTCCGGAATTCCAACAGTCATTTTAAAGCCGAATCCAACCCTGGCTCCGTGCCAAAATCTCCGCTATACGTTTCCCAGCTCTACCATTTCACCTGCCGTCCATTTTACGGGTTTCCATGGAAACTGTGGGAAATTTCTCACGAAAAACATTCCCGCGACCGTAAATCCCACCTTCTGGCAAAGCGCCATTTAATTTTGGCCGAGCGCCAATGACTTCAATTAAAGGTTTGCTTATTTGAATTATATGGTCCCGGCACGAACCGTCCCTTTATTTGGCTGTTGACATTTGTTGTTTTTGTAGCCTTGGCAGTTTTAGTTCCGGGGTTGTTTTTAAGTTGTTTTTTTTTAAATTTTAAAGCTTATTTTTGTTAATTCATTTTAATTTAAAGCTTTAAAAACATTAAATGCGCATATAGGGTTGATTAATTTTTAAAAAAAAGCAGTTCAAAAGCGGAAATGAAGTTTCTATGGCTAAAAAAGCGCAACGGCTTCTGCGCCTGCTTTTTAGCTATAGTAGGTCCAGCTTTTATAAACTTAAATCAGTTCATTTGTAGTTACCTTCTATTATTTTTGAATCAATTTCAGCTCCATTGCTTGTTTTTTGCCGAATCTTTGACCTCTAACGGGGCTTGTTTACACCGCTCTCCCAGTTCCCGCAGAATCCCTTCCGCTTTTTGTTCCGTTCCCTATTTCTCACGTTCAAAACCAACGCTTTCTGGCAGAAAGCCAACCAATCAGCTTCAAATCGAATCATTTGAATTAAATCCAGCCACGATCAGCTCCTTCCATTATTTTTACTTATTTATTCCACGTTACTGGTACTCCCTCTAAATTTATCGCTTTTCTCTGCATTTCCATGGTCTATATTAATTAGTTTCGTTTCAGAACTCCTTTCTCGACCTCTCTCGTTCTTTTCGACGATAGAAGGAAAGGGAAAGAAGCATTTCTGTGTCTCCAGAAGTCTCAAGAAGAAGAATGAGTCACTACAACAACGGCTACAACAATAATTACCGCCACGAGCGTCGCATTAACGAAGACGATGTTCCGGAATCCAAGCACACGATTTTCATTCGAGGACTGCCCGGCAGCATGAGTACCGATGAGATTAAGTAAGTTTTTTTAAATTTATTTTTCGGGTTTTCGCTTCTTCGCGTCTCTAAAGAAGTAACTATTCCTCTACTGCCTATCTACAAATACTGTAATCAGTTGGAGTACTGTAATCAGTCCCTTTAAAGGACTTTCGAAAATCGAGGAACCTTGAAAAAAGTCGAATATTGGTGTCTTACCTTTAAAGGACTGCCAAATCGAAGGAGTTAGACCTTTAAATAGCCAAGAAACGAATTGATTCATCTAAAAAAATCGAATTTCAAGCCTATATTTTTAAAGACGTCAGTTTGCCTGCGCATCTAAGTCTCAATTTGGAATACTGTAGTTCTTTGAAAGGATTTACAAGATTTTTTTTGTTTTTTGAGGGTTTTGGTAGTTTTGTGTTTTAAATCAATTTCTGGGTCTCGGGGTTACGGTAGGTTTTTCAGGTGCAATATTCCCATCATCACAACCTAAATTAGCTTCTCTACCCGGCTAATTCTCCTTCTTGCAGCCTTTTCTCTGATTTCAATTGATTTGAATTTGCATACTGGAGAGGAGCTCTTCCTTGGGGTCTCTTTTGTGTTTGATTGTGATTTGTGAGATACTAAACTAAATGACAAGAGGGCTTTCCTCACTTTCCCCGATTCTCTGACTATGTCAAGTGATTTTCCCGATGATCAGGTAGGTGTGCGCGTTCCCACACGCGCCGCGCAGGAAGTTTGCTTTTCTCAGTTTTTCTGATTTATTTTATTTTTAAAGAATTTCTCAAATTTATCGTTTAGGGACTACTTCGAGGACAAGATCGGCCCCGTTTCCTTCGACTTTGTTAAGACCAGCCCGGATCAGGGCAGGCTCTTCGTGGCCGTTCGCTTCGAATCTCGCGAAGATGCCAAGACCGCCATGAGCAAGTGAGTTTATTCCTATTTTTAAATATATTTTATTTAATTTTAAACACATTTTACTTTAAAAAATATTTAAAATAACCTAATTTGTTCATTTCCAGGTATTCGGATCGTGACTTCCTCGGCTATCAGTGCCAATTCTCGTGGTTCAAGGATATTCGTCGCTTCGCCCAGTACCAGCAGACCCACGGTGGTCCGTTTTTCGTCCTTTTTTATTTTTCTTCTATTTTAATTTTAAATAATAATATTCAATTTCAGGTGGCAACACTGGAGGAGGCGGAGGTGGCTATCAGATCCGCGGTGGTGGTGGATTCCGTGGCCGCGGTGGCTTCAGAGGACGCGGCAATTTCCGCGGTGGATACAACGGAGACCGCGATTATGATCGCGACCGGTTCGTTTTCCATCTCATTATTATTTTTATTTTTAAATCAATTTTCAGCGATTTTTAAATGTTTCCTCAATTTAATTGATCCATTAATGGTTTTTTGGTGGAGGCCCGTCGTTACAACAAAAATGGAACCGTAATATCGTGATTTTTTCAGTCGTCGTCGTGACAGCGACAGGGATCGCAGTTCTCGCTCCAGGTCCCGTTCTCGTTCCAGTCGCCGCAGCAGCAGGTCCAGGGACAGGTGAGAAATAATCTTTTTAAAAAATCGATTTTAAAATATTTTTCAGTTTAAATATTAAAATATTAAATTTCCAGGTCCCGCTCTCGTTCGTCGGTGGAGAGGTCTCGCAGCCGCAGCCCCAGGAGCCGTTCCCGCTCTCTTCGCAGGAGTGAGAGCCGCGATAGAAGGTCCCGCTCCAGGGATTCCGATGCCTCCGCCGTCTCCAGGAACAGCAGCCGTCGCAGCAGAAGGGACAAGAAGAACAAGAGGTTTGTAGCCAATATTAGAATTTCAGGGTTTTCTAACTTACATAAAAACCTTAAGGATGTAAAGGAATGGTTTCAACCGTATTTCATGCGATAATATTTATTTAAACTTTCACTGCAAATTCAAACCAGCTAGGTGGCGTCGTAGTCTCTTCGAAAATGTTTCCGCAAAGTTATAATTTCAGTGAAGAACCGGCAGAAAAGGAAGTGTACGTTTGAGAAATTGTTGTGTGGCATTGTGGTCTCCTCTAATTCTATCTTTTTATTGATTTTTAATTGATTTGTATTTTTCGGGTTTTATCTAATTCTTACGCTTAATTCTAACCCTTTTTTCAGGAAGCGCTCCCGTCGCTCTCCCTCCCACTCTGCCGTCTCTTCTGACGACGAGGTCCGTCGCGCCGACTCCCCTGCCAAATCGCGTTCTCCCTCGCCCAAGCCCATCTCCGCCCCGATCCAGACGCCTCCCCCTCTGCCTCAAATCAAGGTCAATCTGAAGACGACCAGAGAGGATCTGGAGATCCCCGTGCCGCCGCCGGCCGTGGCTCCCGTGCCTCCTGTGGCTGTGGTCACCACGCCCACCGTCGACATGAACAAGGTCTCCTTCACTATGGGAATGGAATCGGTACGTTTTATCCACATTTCTGATTCCGATCCGGGCTGACCCGATGCAACCATCAAATCTAAATATCTTTTTTTCAGGACGAGATCATCCAGAAGACGCCCTCCCAGACATCTATCATCGTGCCATCTGAGGAACCTCCCAGGCCGCCTCAGCATCCCACTGAGTTCGTCGCCCCGCCGAAGCGCATCGAACAGCCCATCGTCGAGACAGCTCCTCCAGGTTTGTTTTAGTAATCATTTTCAGCTAATCTCGCGCTTTATCGCCCCGAAAATCGATAATTTGATACCCTTTCCAACCACCTAGTTGTCACAGCGTTTGCCTTCTTCCCCTCTAAATTTAACCCATTTGGAACTCCACCAAGAAATCTTATTGCGATCGGAATCCCATGCAGCTTATCGCTAAATTGGGCCCCGGCCTTCTGGTTGTCATGGCAATATTTGTGCCCAGCGCCGTTGTTACCGCCGCCGTTCGATCTGATTGGCCTCCATTTCGCTTCTACCACTGAATATCTTATCCCAGAATTGAATATTGCAATGGAATATTAATACAAATATTTCGACTGAAAACAAATTTAAATAAATTAAAAATCTTAAATTCCAATTTCAGTGCCCGAAAAGAAGTCGATCGCCGTCAACCTACCGCCGCCTCCCTGCCCTCCTTCCATGATGGCCAACATGCAGTAAGTTTTCCTTCTTTGTATTCTGCCTAATTTTGCCTAAAATCAATTTAAGGAATTTTTGCCTAAAAGGCAAAAATTCCTTAAATTGATTTTTCACGGCAATTTATTGATTTTCTTAAAATATTTTTATAAAATCACTTTTTTAGGTCGCCGATGGCCGCCAGGGGAGGATTCCGTGCTGAAGAAACTGTGGAGGAGCCGGTTAGGAAGAAGGAGAGGCTGGAGGAGCCCCCGATGAGGCAGAATCCCTACAACAGCTGGACGCCGGTTGACTCAAGGGAGGAACTCCGCGAGAACGGCCACACCGCCAAAGCTCCCTCCACTTCCCAGTTCCCCACCTGTACAAGGATGTTCGCCGATCTGCGCGAATTCCAACAACAGCTCGTCAGAAGCGTCAAGGCCGAGAAGAAGGAAGAAAGTGAGTTTTCTGGCTCAAAACTGTCTTCTGAAACCTCAATTTGTCGAAAACTCTTCCAACCCTATTTTTCAGACTTCGGTCTCACTTTGTCCAATCTCTCGGCCGATGATGATGACGACAGCCGCAAGCAGATGGCCAGGGAGCAGGCGCTCTCCTCCATGGATGAATTCGATCTGGAGCGCTTCTCCGTCCACAAGAAGAAGCTGGAGAATGTAAGTTCTTTATTCATTTTAGGACCTTCAATTTTTACCCTAAAATCTCCTTGAGTCAGCTAATTTATTCATTTTCAGCTGTTCAAAAACGATTGCAACACGTACGCCATCGTCATCAGGAAGCTGCTCTCGAAGGACGACAGTCTGGAAAAGCCACTGCGCATGGCGCTCATGGAGACGATCGAGGACCTCGAGAAGCAGTTCATGGAGAAGATCGACAGCTACCTGAAGATCTATTGAGATAGTTTTACACACACATGTTTTATCCACCGCTACGGTCTCAGCTTGTCCTATTATCTACGCTACAAGTTTTATTGTCTCCAGTATAATATTGTAATTCTTGTGAGACATGAATTTTATTACGACAATCATTTGTTATTGTTATGGGGGCACTACACGATTTGACAGATTGACACAATTTCGGTGTTTGGGAAACTTGGTATTCTTCTCCTTTCCTACTCAAAATACCGTTTCAGTCCAAAGCGTGCCAATCTGGTTCTTCCGGTTGCTCAACTTGTTAGACTAAAATAGTTTAAAATCTAATGTTTCTAATTTTCTAAACTTCATAAAAGATTTTTGTACGATATAATAAGTGAAGTGTTTTTACTACAACAAAAATTTAAAGTGTATGACGGGTACAAGAAAATTATTAAAATTTATTATATAATGTATTAAAACCAGAAAGTAAAAAACCCGCTACGCGGGTTTTTACTTTCTGGGGAAGGCGGCCTTCGGCCGCCTCTTAGCCCTTTCGCTGCTCAGATAGACAGCCTTTGGCCGTTTGAATAGGCGGCTTTCGGCCGCTTAGATAGGCGGCCTTCGGCCGCTGAGATGGGCGGCCTTCGGCCGTTTAGATCGGCAGCCTCTGGCTGCTTGAATAGACGGCCTTCGGCCGCTTGAATTCGGCCTAGAAGTATGAAATGTACCCCATGGAAATTTTGAGGCTCATGCTAATTTAAGGCCTTTCCACCGCTTGACCGGTCTCTTTCCTATTCACCGCTATAATTTTTATTGACCGTTGTAATGTTTATGGGTCGTTATTTAAAGTAATTTAAATTTTTTAATGCGTGCAATTTTTTTTTGGGGCAGATTCGAATTTTGTCTCATTTCGACGCACTGTATTGTCTAACCAACGAATTGTTTATATAAAATACTTCCTTGCAACTTTGGAATAATAAAAAATATGTTTCAAGTTTTAAATTTTTTACTCAAAACTAAAAAAGCCAAAAAATTTTTTAGAAGTCACTTTGTGAGCAAAATTGAAGAGAGAATTCGATCCAATGTCTACTTTATAAACACAAATAGAATAAAATTTCTGAATGAAGAACTGGGTAAATATTTTTTTGTAAATAAATTTTCTTTCCTGTCTCAACCTCTCACAACATACTTATTATTAATTTTAAAAAAAACTATATATTATTATTCTTTATGATTATGTTTTAAAAAAGTATTAAAAAGCTTTTAATTTAATTAAACTCAATGAATCACTGCAGCTTCACTTTCTCCTTATAAGCCATTTCACAGCAAGACCAATAATAAAGGCCCCACAGAAGGCGGAGGACAAGTGCCAAAAGGGACATCACAACCAGGGCCCCTACAGCGAAAATAGCATAAACATCAATGTTGTAAAGTTCAACAAAGGAAAGTTCAGGCAGAGAAATGTCCAAATCTGTGGTCAAAATCAAATTCGTCCAGTAGTTGAGAACCTGAAAAAATGATTTTGAATTTAAACATAATTTTTTCAAATTTAATTAAAAATTACATCTTCTGGAGAATTGAGGCGTCCTTTCGCGAGGGTTTGGTGATGCTTGGCAGCAGAGATGTATCTAAAATGATTTTTTTATTAAAAATTAATTTTTTTTTAATTTTCAAAAAAAAAACTTACTTTGTATCGTTCAAAATAGAATTCAGTTTGCTGTTCAAAGAATCCGCTGTGAGTTCAGATTTTGGGAGCTGAAGACCGATTCCTCTAAAAAAAAAGGCTGAAAATTAAACTCATAATAAAAATTCTTTTTTAATATTTACACTAAACAAGTAAAAATGTAATTTAAAAATTGTTTTTGACGGATTTGAAAGATAAATTTAAATTTGTTACTTTTTCATTTATTTCATTTATAGATTAGAAATCTTGAGGGCAGTGGCAAAATCAAAAGTCAAGTTCTGAGTTACTTAAAATGAATCATTGCAACTTTGAAACACAAAAAAAATTTTCTGCTATTAAAAACAATCTTTCCTTCTAGATTTTTTATTTCATCACGTTAGTAATTCATCACTAAAGTAAACAAATTAAATATAAATAGTTTAAAAAATATATTTAACCTATTTTATAATTTCGGGAAAAAGCGAATTTCACGTTTGAAAATGTTTTTAAAATTAAATAATTCCTCCCCAAAACGATAAAAGTTAACTTTAATTTTTGTATTTAAGAAAAATTTAATTGATTGTGTTTTACTTATTTTAATGGGTACTAAAAGCTAACAGAAAATGTATTTCAAACTATTTGTTTTAAATTTATAATTTTTCAATCTTAATTTTTTGTATTCTTTTTATCTCTCTTTCTCTTAAA
>JAJQXH010000086.1:2592500-2605000 GCA_022343465.1 Oscheius sp. G VE-2021 | reverse complement strand
GAGAGAGAGAGAGAGAGAGAGAGAGAGGGCGAGGAAGAGAGAGAGAAACAGAGAAACAGAGAAAGAGAGAGAGAGAAAGAGAGAGAGAGAGAGAGAGAGAGAGAAAGATAAATAGGGACGCAGAACTCACTAGGCATGTAAGAATTGAAGTATGGGGCTCCAATATCTCTCTGAATCAAGGCATGAGGAGGTCCGGGCATCATAGAAACCCATTTGTGAATGCCCAAATGATGAGCAATTCTAAAAATTTTATACTTTTTTGTTAATTTAAAAAAAAATTACCCATGTTGACAAAAATCAATGTGATGATGGAAGGCCAACTCAATGTTTTCCGCTCGGATTTGATCCAGAAAATCGTCATTTTCCAACATTGCTGAAATGTTTTATTAACAAAACGAAAGATAATTGTTTGTAAAATGCTTATTTCAAAATATAAAAAATTATTAGTTTTTTTTAAAGTCACGGTAGTTTGTTAAATGCTAATTTCGAAAATCAACGTTTGTAAAATATAGGGATTAAAAGTAAAAAAATTTTTTGTAAATTTTAAAAATGAAAATGAGTTTCATGTTTCTTTAAAACATGTTTCACACAGGGTAACTATGTAGTTATCAATAAAAAGTTAATTAAAAAATAACTTTATTGCTATAAAATAAAATAAAAATTTAAAAAAATAAACTTTATAAACTTACCTTCACATGCAGTGTTCATGAGTTCTTTGTAAGCATTGGAAAACTCAAGGTATTCCATAAATCCCAATCCATTATACACCTCTCTGAAATTTATTTTTTTAAAAATACGTTTTCTTTTTAAAAAATTTCGGTTTAAAAAATGAAGACTAAAATTTTCAAGCAAAATTTTAAATTGTAATAAAACTCATGGTATTTTTTTTCAAATTGCAAATTTAATTTACCTGTGAGTTATATCCGTAAAAGCGTCGAAAACCTCCACTGGAGCTGCTTTTGCATGAATTTCACGAATCTGAAATATTTTTTATTTATTGAAAAAGTAAATTAATTTAAAAAAATCAAAATAAACAAACCTTCGGATTTTTAGATTTTATAGCTGTTGATCTGTTATTGAACTCGGGTCGGATAAGAACAACATCGTGGCCTGCTTTCGCTAGAGATTCAGCTATTCTTATGTTGAAAACAATCTGAAACGAGATAATAAAATATTCAAAAATAAGTAAAAATTCACAAAATGTTTCACTAAATTTTTTTTTATCACACTTTTTTGATAGTTTTTTAATCAAATTTTTTAAACATTTATGTGTAGATTTTGTTATCTGAACAGATTGTTTAATGAAGTATCCTCAAAACATAAAATTTGCTTGAATTTTGAAATGTATTATATGACTATGTTTGAAAATCCTAAATTACCAAATTTACGAAAACAAATATTTACTCCAATGATGCGATACTTTGTTTTACAAAATGCGATCCACGTGTGAGCAATGCAGCTTACTTTTGTACTTTTACATCAATATTACAGAAATAATTTTTAAATTAAATGTTTTTTTCCTAATTGTCATTGAAATTTTTTTAACAGGCAAAATTTTTTGAACAGGTAAAAAAACATGTAAAATCTGTGTTTCAATTTTAATTTTCAAAAGCATTTATTTGGTTATAAAATTGTTTAAACAATCTAAATAAAGATTACAACACGAACTTGTTGTAAACTGTGTTTTTATATAACTTTTGAAACAGTGGCATAATGTGTCAAAAGCTTCGATAAATTTACTATTCTTAAAAATTATGATTTGTTTAAAAATTTTTAAAAAAAATTACCACCTCAATGTTGTTAAATGTTAAAAATTATGATTTGTTTAAAAATGTTTAAAAAAATTGCCACCTCAATGTTGCGAGAAAACTTTTAGAGTTTTTGAAAATTCTTTAAAACAATAATGCGGCCAAGAATTCTTTTACCTGACTATTACTGAAAGCAGCGGTGAAAATTCCAATTTTTGCCGCATTTGCGATTGTAAAGAGCAGCGGGAGCAGCCGAAGACAGCGCATGGCAGCACTGATATCACTGCTTATCTAACTGAAAAGGACCAGTTGATGAAACAGCGACAGATCACAAAACGGACGCTCCGCCCTCAAGTTTGGGCAAGTCCGGGTGCTTTGTCACACTGTTCCACTGTTTTATGGATTTACCTTTTTTAAATAAAAAAGGTGATAAGCCTTCATCAAAAGAGTAATTTTCGCCTTGTTATGTAATTTAATTTGAAAATAAAAAAAAATAAATGAATGTTGCAGTGATAATTTATTAAGAAAGTGGGAGGGATTTATTTAATAGTTGGTGTCTAAATGGTTTTCTTTAAAATTGGTTGAATATTGAAAACAACAATGTCACCCTCGAAAAATGTAAAGTAATTCTCAGAAACAGTGGAGTCATGTAGCAAAAAAGAAAGTGGCCAAATTAAAAACCAGTCCCCTTTCTCTGTTATTTCTGTAAAAAAAATTAAATAAAAACATCCAGGTAGTATCAATTTTTAATAATGATTTTACATAAAACAATCGGGTCAGTATTATTTAAATGTTTCATGTTCCTTTTGTTTTCTGAGTAATTTTCTACCCGTTAGTGTGAGCATGTCCTTGTCTGATAGCTAAAAAAAAAGAAAAAAAAGCTTTAAAACAATGTAGATTTTATAAACAAATACATTTTTTTCTAAAAAATATAAATTCATAAGAATAATCGGGCTGCAATATTAAATTGTTTACAATTTCAAAATGAATACCTTGCCTTTCGTTTGAAGTCTCACAACGGCAACATTCCACACATATTTTGGTTTTTATTGAAACTTCCTGCAGCTAAAACCCAGTTTGAATGTAATTTTTCATTTTTGTTTCTATTTTAATTCTTCTATACCAATTAGACATGTAAATAAATTGTTTAAATTAGTTTGTTCATTTTTTTAGAGTGACAAGTTTTACGGGTGAATTTCGTCATTCTTTGCAACTTTAAACTTTGCTCGTAAACAACTTTGATACCAAAAAGTGATAAGGCTTGTAAAACCACAAAATTCAGAACAATCAATATTTGTAGAAGCTGGAAAAAAATGGAGAAAAAGCAGCATTTTTAAAACTTGTAGAAACAACCAAATGATTTTTTTAAATAAAAAAGTATACCTTTTTTCAAATTTGGAATGTGAACTTTTTTTAATTTTGAAAATAAAAATCTAGAAAAACCAAGCATTGGAAAAATTTATTTAAAAAAAATTATTTAAAAAAAATTGAAAAAAAGATGAGGCAGACTACTCCTAGTTTAAGTGCTTTGCCGTATCTTTGTATGAAAAAAAATTGTGTGAGGAAAATAGGCATCAAACTACAAATAATAGATATGCTCTAAAATACAACAATAGACTGTTTTCTGTTTCACTTTCCCATTAAAACCTGGAAGTTTGCTAAATGATTATTTTTTTGGATAAGTTCTTTAGAAAATGTAGCTTGGAACTTTGGTCGTCAGCGACTTAGTGCAATCATTGATACTGAAACCGATAAGCCCGAAAATGCTCCCAAAACTGCGTAAGCCAAAGGGCAATGGATTGGGGTATAGAAAGTTCAGAAATCAGAAATATTTTGGAATTTTGAAGTTTATAAATCTTTTAAAAAGATTAAAAAAAATAAAGAGCCATTTTTGGTCGCTTTTAAATTGTTTTTGATACACAGACAAATTAAAGAAATAAACCTTTTTGACGAAACAGTGCACCAATTTTATTTTGCAAAAACTTTTTTTTATCTAAAATTTGTTTTTCTGCAATGTATGTTTAATTTTTGATTATACAAAAATACTCTTATTAAAAATAATCCAAGTGTGATTTCTTCAGTTTCTGCAGATCAGTTCCGAATAGTTTGTGCTGTGGTGCCTTCTTATCAGCGACTGCACTAAAACTAGTCCCTAAGTTGGATTTGCCCAAAGTTCTGGACCAAACTATTGGGTTGGAAAGCATAAATCATACGTCGTTGTATTACAAAATTTCAAAATTAAAAAATCTTTTTTTTTAATTTCAAAATTAAAAAAAATTCAAAATTATCCGAATGTTTTACAAATGATTTATATAACTAGTAAATTTTTGCATATGCTATCTTGCCGATGAATGTGTCTGCTTTACCGAATTAATATGAAGATTTTGCTACATGATTCCACTGTTTCAGATAAATACTTTAATTTTCAACCATTTATCATCGATACTCCGCAGTTGCCCTAATCCCTCAATGTAGCTTTGTCGATTAGTATAGTAGTATTAAAGGGGAAGGACCTCGGAAATTTGATTTTTCAAAATCTCTTAACAATTATTTCATTGAATAGATGTCATTTCCACTATTCTGAAACATACCCTTTTTATATGATTAGGACTGCAAAAGGGGCGCGTTTACACGGCCGTTTTACGCGTTTGCCGCACGGAAACACGGCCAGAGTGGGCGAGAGAGTGTGGGAAATGGGGAGACGCAGAGTTGGCGGCAATTCAAATGACAATTTCCGCAAAATTTCAAGCGCTCCTAAATCGGTTCATTTTTATCCAAAATAGTTAATAGAGGTATTTTTCGGACTGGGAATGAGACCTAGGCTTTTATCACGAAATTGGAAATTTTTTTCGCGGTCCTTCCCCTTTAACTGTGAGAATTTACGATGAGGCCACTTTACAAAAAGAACGACCGGCTGATCAGATAGCACAGAATTTTTGTATACATTGTACTTGGTACAAAGACTGATAACAAGAAATCAGAAGGCTTATCGGTGGAACCCCCACGCTCGGGTGTAGTGGGTTGTTCGAGTTCGAAAAGAAAGAGAGGGGTTTGAGAGAGAGAGAGAGAGAGAGAGAGAAAGGGTCTCTCTCTGTCTCTGTCTCTCTTTCTGTCTCTCTCTCTCTCTCTCTCTCTTTCCCAATAATCTTTATTAATTCCCGATCAATCAGAAATTCACTCCCTCAGCAGAAACATAACTATCAACATCGTAAATAACCTTAACCCTGTAAGCACATTCTTCTCTGTTGGTTAGGCACCTCGGATACATTATAATCTCATGTTCCTGAAACAAACCCAGTTTTATGACCTTAGTAAAACTTACGATCATTCCATCGCAGGTCATATCATCATAGTGACAGTTGTATTTAAGGTTCAATTTGGGCGTAATGAACCCATCGAAGACATCGTGCATCACATATTCCCTAGAAGTTATATTGAAGGTGTAACTTGAAGCCGCTGGGGTGCCAAATGGAGGGAATGGGATTTTGTCGGTTAGATAATCGCGTATTTGGCCACCATACTGAAATTATAGGATTTTATGGTTGTGAAACAGTCAAACCGGTGAATAGATGGAGGCAACTCCAGCCAGGTTCATTTTCTTTCCAGGCTGGCCCTTGATGTCGAGTTTGCAGGATACGGTGAGTTGGACGGAGACATGTACGCAATGAGCGATGGGTAGAAGGAGAAGGAGAAGGAGGAGAAACTGAATTGGGTGAAGCATCTACTTTTTCACACGTACACACAAGTACACGAATACACGATCACACATCCACACATATAGACACTTGATAACATTAAACTCACTTTCAGTGACTTCATGGTGAGAGCCGATTGAAACAGTAAAGCCTTTGAATGTTGTAAAAGGGGCAGAATCTCATCAAAAATTCATCGATTTGCATTTCAAAATGTGTAAATCATTTTATCGATTTCAAATGTTGGTAGGCAAGCAAAAATGATACAGATTTCGAAATTTTAGAATATAAAACTAAATTAATCATTTTGTAGGCTGCATCCACTTGAAAAAAAAATCAAATAAATAAATTTCATTGAGCGCGGTTTCATTTCAACGGGAAAAAAAGTAGACGCGAACAAATTCAAATTTTCGTTTTTTAACCATTTACAAACTGGTTTTTTTCGAAGAAAAAAAAAACAACTTTGAATGTTTCAAATTGTGTGAAATTCCTTAATATATTGTTTATGGCCAGGATTTAAAGAATTTTACAATTTTATTTATTTTTAAATTCAAATTCCAAAAATGATAAATTATGTCATTGTAAAACAATCCTGTAAGTGCGCTCCAATGCGAACTAGTCCTTTTCTTTAAAGAAAGGCAGACAATTAATGTGGAAAAGCGAAAAAAAGCGAAATATAAAAAAAGGAAGCGCTTTTCTCCATTTACTTGGCTGGCTTCTCATATCAATAATTACAGCTTATTTTTCAAAAAAAAAACCAATTTTGTAAAAAGGCATTCAGGTTCTGCTTATTAAAATAATCTTATAGAATTTATGGGTCAAATTCTATCAAGATTCAAAAATATTCCCATTACATCAAATGATCAATATTTGGCACTTGGGAGAATTAACCGATATTTGTTAATCGAAGTATTGAAGAAGGTAGTTTATTTTAAATTTTTAAATATTTTTATCTGAAAAAATACATTTTAATTTCGAAAGTCACGTGTTCACAGTCACACGTTTCAGCTGGATGCGACTTCGCTATTACTTTTTCGACAATCAACAAAGTGGCTTCAAAAACTAATCGATTATGAAATCTCAAAGAAGAAACTTTCCCTACGCTTTGAATCGGTTTCTGTTACATCAGAGGTTCGCACTAACACAAAAACACACACACACATACTCACACACGTACAACTACAAAAAACACGTGCACACACACACACACACACACATGAATTCATCCTCTTTTTAGCGTTTCCATTTGCCTAATCGCAATTTCAATGATTACATTCCAAAAGAAGACTTATTTCTACTCCGGCCCAGGAAAACAACAATAGCAGGGTTACAATCCAATTTCAGTTTACGTTCACAAATTAAAACCTTGAAAAATTTGAATTGGTTGGCCACAACTGAAGTTTGCCTTTCTCTTATACACCATAGAATGCAGACGGCAATGGACCTACTGATGGAATATGGGCCTCCTAGAGGCATTTCCTTCGATCGGTGGGTGTTGTAAAATAATTTCAATTTCTTAAAAACTTTTTCACTCGTTGTAGAGAACTTCCATCAGAATTTGCTAGGCACCCTCTTCTTTCTGTAGGTTTTTTATGGATTTATAGAAATTTGGGATTTTTAGGTTGTTCGAAATGTTCAAATTTCTTTTCGTCATACACCTGACATTTCGTTCATTTTGAGCGATCATGATGAAATTGAAGTTAACTGTGCGGAGTTAAATCAGACTGTTTTGAAGACGGTTAGGAAGTTGTTTAAGGTAAGATAGAGAGAGAGAGAGAGAGAGAGAGAGAGAGCGAGATAGAGAGAGAGGGAGAGAAAGAGAGATAGAGAGAGAGGGAGAGATAGAGATAGAGAGCGAGAGAGAGAGAGAGCGAGAGAGAGAGAGAGAGAGAGAGAGAGAGAGAGAGAGAGAGGGAGAGGGAGAGAGAGAGAGAGAGAGAGAGAGATAAAACCCATTCCAGAAAATGATGGCCGCTCAAACTACAACCTACAGTTTCAAACTATGCGCCTACGATTTTCAAAGAAAAACTGAAAATATCCTAACCGGACTGAAATCTCAACTTATTTGCTGCTTGAAATATCCAATTCATCGGCATTGCTACCGAGTGAATGTTTCTGACGGACGAGTTGGAATAATTTGCATTAGCGACACTTTTGAAAGATTTCTAATGTTTCGTTTTTTTGATAACGAAAAAGAAATGTTTCATTATCTGGAAGATGGTACTAAGTTTTTGCCTACTAAATCATTTGAATGATATCTTTTTGTGGTTTGGAGATAAATGTATTTTTTAAACTTTTTTTTCTAAATAAATTGTGATTTTCGCTTTTTCTGTTTAAGTATTTTTTTTGGATTCTAAAATGAAACCTTGTCATGATTGTGTTTCATCACAAGCAGAAATAAAAACCTTTCCCGACGATTTGTAATTTTAGAATGATTTTTAAAATCAAATGGTAAGTTTACAAAAATATATAAAAACAGAATTTTTAAATGTTAGATTTACATTTAAAATTGAATGTTTTAAAATGTAAAACTTTGACGACGCCGCTCCGCATTTGGTATTATGCTCAACTAAATCCCCAAAGTAAGGCAAGTACATAAAACAGTTAGGTGTCTTCAAAAATTGGGAAAAAAAATTACGTTATTAGAATGTTTAAAAACAAAAGTTGTAAAAAGTTAGTTATATTAAAAATTTATTTAAAAAAAAAATTAAATGTAATACTTATGTTTCACACTCATGTTTTTGATTTTATGCTTCATTTGGGGGTGCTCAAAAATTGGAAGACAAATTTTTGATTATAAAATGTTTTAATAAAATAAATGTTGTAAAATGCTAGATTTACATTTCGATAAATTATGTATGTAACTTCGAAACAGTAGAGTGATGTGGCAAAATAATGCTATGTAAAATGTTTGAAACAATAGAATTCTAGTACAAAGCAAGCTGTAAACAAAACCAGACATATATTAACAACAAAATGTTGATAACAACTTTCTTACAATTTGAAAAGGAAACGTGACCGCCCCAATCATCTTTATTCTCCCTTTTACTAGAGACATAAACTAGAGGCAGAGGATGATCCCAAAGGAGAGGATGAAGGCGGAGAAGACGTCCTTCGACTGGCAGGTGCTAGTCTTCTGAGAGCCACTGGTCATCGGATTGCCAGATATTTCTTCATTTCCAGGGCCTTTGGTAGAACCACCAGAACTGTCGTCTTTACCAGTTTCCAATCCCTTGGCCATGAACTCTTCCGCCCAATTCATCGAAAGTTCCGCCCAATTCATCGAAAAATTACCCTTAACTTTCCTCTCAGTAGAAGTCGATTACAGCAGTGACATGGGTTTTGATCATATCTTGGATTTTGCTCCCTTACTATGACCAAAAAACCTTATTCTGAGAGTTTCAGTTGAAAATCGTTTTTTTTAAACCCGGATTACGGTAGTTCAAAATTTTGCTCCGAAAATTTTCAAAAGGTTTAGAATTTCAAAGGCATATATATTTTTGTTAGAAACCGTTTTGTATACACATGCAAAGATCTTCAAAAATGCGTTTTATTCTACTTGATTTCGATGTTTTAGCTCAAAAGGGGTCATTTTTGTTCCAATTTCAATGTGTTTCTGTTTGTTTGTTTCAATTTTATGTTTGTTTCAACGTTACAACTTGGGCTAGTTTTATGTTTTTTCAAATATTATTCACAAACAGAAATACATTGAAATTTGAACAAAAATCACCACTTTGGTTGAAACATTGAAATTAAGTACCGAAAAATTGCATTTTTCAGCTGTTTTAACTAAATTTTTTATATATTAAATCTAACTTCAATGGGATGCTGAAAAAACCACGAAAAAAAAACCAAAATTTCACGTAAAATTAAAAAAAAACACTTTATCTCGATTGCACTTTGAAAAACAAAAGTATAGAAATTAAAAAAAAACGTGTTGTGCAAAACTTTGCCACTAATACGGATGAAAAACTAACTACCGTAATCCATTTGAAAAAAAATCGATAGTGAGCTGAAACTCTTAGAATAAGATTTTTGGGTTTGGTCAAAACCCATGTCACTGCCTATAAGAGTCCCGCTCGAATTTACTGAAACAAAGTATTAAAGACCAAAAAATTAGGTCAAACGAAATTCGAATGCAAAATTATGGGAATCACCCTCTATGAAAAACTGTGGTCATTTGAAATGAACAGGGGCCTTTTTTGGGTTTAACCAGCAAGGTCCCCCCGCTGACGATTGACCAGTAGGCCAGACTTTTGAACAAGAAATGTTTATATCTAAAAAATACATGTAACGTCAGTCTACAAAAACGTAATTTCAGTCTACTCCGTGTCTTCCTCACTCGGCGCCCGACGTTTACGAGACAGTTTTCCACTCTCTTTGCACTTCTGCATGATTTCCTGCAAATCGCTCTGGGTCAACTTGACTGGATCCTCAGTTGCAGCCACAAAAGTGTCCAAGTCCTCCACACTCATGTTGCACAGAATGATGGCCTAAAATGTTATCTGCTTATTTTATCGGAATGTTTTACCTTTTCGTCTTCTAATTCAAGGTTCATTGCGGTTGCCAGAGCTCCAGCTTTGTCGAAATGGTTGATAAGTTGATGTTTGCAAAGGTCTCTGATCATGGGGATGTCGTATTTGTCAGCTGCTTGGTAGATGTAGAAAAGGCCGGCGGGGGTGTAGAATCTTTGCTTGTCGTGGACTGGAAAGGGATTTTTGGGAGAGAGAGAGAGAGAGAGAGAGAGAGAGAGAGAGAGAGGGAGTGAGCGAGAGAGAAAGACAAAGAGAGGACTAAATCACTCACTCACTGACTCACCCACCCACCCACTGTTTAACATGTTAAAGGGGAAGGACCTCGTAAAATTGATTTTTCAATTTGTCTTTACAATTGTTTCATTATATAGATGTCGTTTTCATGATTCCGAAACATACCCCTTTTTATTATTTGGGCTTCCAAAACGGCCGTTTACACGGCCGTTTTACGCGTTTGCCGCACGGAAACACGGCTAGAATGGGCGAGAGAGTGTGGGAAATGGGGAGGCGCAGAGTTGGCGGCAATTCAAATGACAATTTCCCGAAAATTCAAGCGCTCCTAAATCGGTTCATTTTTATCCAAAATGGGTAAAATAGGTATTTTTCGGAATCCTCGGATTGAGATCTAGGTTTTTATCACAAAATCAGAAAAAAAAATTTTTCTGCGGTCCTTCCCCTTTAACACTCACATCCTGTGTCGATGTGATGAAGTATGCGCAGAATAGCTACCATAACCCTGTAGTACACGTCAATTTCCACCAAATCTTTGTCCTTCTAAGCAGAAAAAAAATTAAATTAAATTTGAAACATTTAAATTTTACCTCGACAAATTCAGAAAAGAAGAGAGCATCGAAGAAAGGGGAAAAAGTAGCCAGAAACTGAAAGATTGTTTCTCTCTCTCTCTCTTTCTCTTTCTCTTTCTCTCTTTCTCTCTCTCTCTCTCTCTCTCTCTCTCTTTCTCTCTTTCTCTCTTTCTCTCTCTCTCTCTCTCTCTCGCTCTCTCTCTCTCTCGCTCTCTCTCTCTCTCTCTCTCTAACTCACCCCTTTGTTCACATGAATCCCTCTTCCTTTACAATGTTTCGTCTGCAAAATAATATCCGACCGGCCCCACGGCACATCAAAATTTGGCGGAATACCGTACCTAAACTCAATTTTTCAAATTTTTAAACTAATTAACATACGGAATCGGTGCTTTTACTTCCTTCGGTGCCTTTTCCTCAATTTTCTGAGAATTGGAACTATTGACGGTCCCTTCAGCGCTCATTTCGGCAATGAAACCTTAAAATGATAAAAGATTCAAGGTTTGCGTTTTTAAGACTTGGCGGGAAAGTGAGAAAAACGAAATGGGTGGCTGTTCTTCGGAGATCGATCGATAGACATTTGTTGGGAACGGGCTGTTAGACAAATTGGCTGGGCGCCAAGTTGTGATTACGGCTCCGAAAAGAAAGTGCAAATGGGAGACAAAGACCGTAAAATTGAGTAAAGGACGTTTTTTTCCAAGAAGGGAGAGATTTAGATGAGGTAACATTCTGAAAAAAACGTGCTTTACAGATGGTTTTTGCCCATTATTCCACTGTTTAATTGTTTGTTTTTGTAAAATTGTTTGTTTTTGATGTTACAATTAATTTTTGTTTAATTAATTAAAAATAAACTTAATTTATAGTATCCAAAAAACAATACTAATAATTATCATGATATTCAAGTTCTTTATTATTGCAAATGATCACTTGCATGTTTCTGAAATTTCGGGGTCTCTCGGTCGACTAAAGGAATGTCGTTAGCATTGGAGCGCGATTAGTATTGGAGCGTGTATTGGGTTTCCCTTCAAATTGTCTTCTTGCTAAATGATTGAAACTTTTTGTTTTAACAATTTTCAAATGTTTTAGTAAATTTTGATTTTATTTTTAAAATATAGTTTAGCCCTTAATTGAACATGTTTAGTTTGATCAGTTCTAAATTTAGTTTAAAATATTTTTAAAAGAAAAAGTTTATACAAAGTTTATACAGTTTATACCAAAAAAATTGTATATCCAAAAATTGGTTTTCTCGCTTTTTCCACATTGTTTCGCTGTTTTAATTTTTTTTGTAACATTTGTTAGCAAGCTAAAGGCAGAAGCCGAAAGTATCATATTTCCATAATTTATAAAGTACTGGAAACTAGTTGTAAAATGATTTAGTAAACATTATTATTTAAAAAAACGGAGATGATTAAAGGATTTTCATCATGTAGAATGTAAAATTTAATTGTAAAAGAATGTAAAATAATCAATTGAAACATTCGCGTCAGCTTAATTAAATAATTTTTTATAATCATACTTAATCATTTTTATATATATTTAAACTTGTTTTAATTAAAATTATTTAGTCAAAAAAGTTTATACATTTAATATTTAATTTAGTAACTAATTTTTTAAAATGATTTTATTGATACTTTGATTTAAGTTTAAACAGTAAAATAGAATAAATTATAAATGTGCTGAATTCGCTACAAGATGTTTTTTTATACAAAGTTCAAAATAAAGCAA
>JAJQXH010000086.1:2582500-2585000 GCA_022343465.1 Oscheius sp. G VE-2021 | reverse complement strand
TATGATTCTCTGTGTATGCCTCTTGTCTCCGCTTTTTGTCTACTTCTCTGCTTCTCTGCGTGTTTGTTTCTTTGTATCTCTGCTTCTCTTCTTGTCTGCCATTCTAACTGTCTGCGTCTCTTCTTCTCTGCAATTCTAACTGCCTGTCTCCCCATTTCCTCCTTCGATATCTCTCTGTCTCTCTTTTTCTATGCATCTCCAACCCTCTGCCTCTCTGCGTCTCTCCCCACCTGTCTGTATAGCCTTCTGCTTCTCTGTCCCTCTAAGGGTCTGCCTGTCTGATTCTCTGCCCCTTTACTTATGTTTTTCTCTGCATCTCTACATCTAAGTATTTCTGCTGTTCTGCATCTCTAACTGTCTGTCTTTCTATTTCTCTGCCTGTTTTTGAACCTCATTTCCTCTTTGCCTCAATCACTATGTAGCTTCCTCCCTTTGTCACTCTTTCTTTTTGACTGTGAAAAACCACATGTCCTTAAAGGGGAAGGACCTCGTAAAATTGATTTTTCAAAATGTCTTTCTTATAGTTTCATTGAGTAGACATCGTTTCCACGATTCCGAAACAAACCCTTTTTTTAATGATTTGGACTGCAAAAGGGGCGCGTTTACACGGCCGGTTTACGCGTTTGCCGCACGTAAACTCGGCTAGAATGGGCGAAAGAGTGTGGGAAATGGGGAGACGCAGAGTTGGCGGCAATTCAAAAGACAATTTCCCGAAAATTCAAGCACTCCTAAATCGATTCATTTTGATCCAAAATGGGTAAAAGAGGTATTTTTCGGAATCCTGGGAATGAGATCTAGACTTTTATCACAAGAACAAAAAATTTATTTTTAAGGGGTCCTTCCCCTTTAAAGGGACTCTCAAGATCAGTCTCCTTTACAAATACACGGCTCATCCTATGCTATTCATCACATTTGTGAAAATCACGTTGCTTGAAGCGGTGTTGGAAAAATTACCCTAACTGAAATAGGAGAATTAGCATAACAGTGATTCTCTTTTCAAAAAGGCCTCGATCAAAACCGACTGCTCTTGTAAAAATAAGCGTAGAAAGTCCTAATTAGCGTATTTCAGAACCATCTATCTACGCTTCGCCAAGTTATGCTAAAGTCAACGCGTCGCCTTCCCTCCCTAATTGGGTCATTCTCTCCCGTCTGCTCCCCCGAGGCGGTCGACTCCTCTCCAGCAATGCGTCTGCTGGCAGCCGCCGTCCCTTTGTGGATCTTCTTCTTGATCCTGCCGTCCGTCTCTCCCCAGGAGGCAACTACCGAGAGCCCCGCCAACAAAAAGAAAAGAGAAGAGCGTGAGCGTAAGGAGGAACAAAGTTGGTTTAACCCGTGATCACAGAAAAAAAATGATTTTAGTGAAATGGTGTTACCCTATACATGCTTATCGAACAATGCCACAAGTGATAGACATGTGCTCAAATATCACTCTTCTCGGAACACACGCCCCGAACAACAACCCCTTCATTTTCGACGCATCATCGCTCAATGATACCACTATGACTGAATTCTTGGGTACCGTACACTATCTCTTCGACATGGACTTTTTTATGGATAATAGCGAGATTACGCAAATGATGTTCAAGCCTATTCCATTCTTCCGTGAGTTTTTGAAATATTGGAGTACTTATGCAAGGGAGGTGGCCAAATGACGCAGTGGAAAGCGTCTAGGATAGTAAGCTGAAAGTCTTGGGATCGGCTGCTCTTTGTTTTTTGGGGTTTAAAGGGGAAGGACTGCGTAAAAATAATTTTTCCGATTTTTCGATAAAAGACTAGATCTCATTCCCAGGATTTCGAAATTAACCTCTTTTGCCCATTTTGGATCAAAATGAACCGATTGGGAGCGCTTGAAATTTGGGGAAATTGCAGTTTGAATTGCCGCCAACTCTGCGTCTCCCCATTTCCCACACTCTCTCGCCCACTCTAGCCGTGTTTACGTGCGGCAAACGCGTAAAACGGCCGTGTAAACGCGCCCCTTTTGCAGTCGAAATCATATAAAAGGGGTATGTTTCAGAATCGTGGAATCGACATCTGTTCGATAAAATAATTTTAAAGAGACTTTGAAAAATCAATTTTACGAGGTCCTTCCCCTTTAACAGAAAATTCCAAAAAAAGCCATACAACTGTTTTAAAAAAATGTTTAAAAAAATTAACGTTAAAGAAAATAATGGTTTTGGGAGTTTTAGCCTTTCACTGAAACGTTAACACTTTCTAAAAGTCTAAAAAACGTTACAAGGGAAAATTACATTTTTGCCAAAAAAGTTGAAAACTAATTTTTCGCTTCAAATTTGCTATGGAATTGGGGTATTTTAAAGTTTTTCGTTCTCACTGGAAATTTTTATTCAAATTTTTATCAAATTGTTTTTTATTAATGTTAATACACCGTTTTCAAATAGGTTCAAACTGATTTTTTGAAGTAGAGTTTATAATTTTACAAAAAAAATTATGTTTAAAACAAATGAATGTTGTTAATCATAAGTTAAAGCGTACGCGATATCAT